>JAGVSQ010005003.1:0-18389 GCA_022683975.1 Rhyacophila evoluta | reverse complement strand
TACCACCGTATGCCTAGAATCCTCCGCAGGCATCTGTTCTCAAAGCTCAGAATACTTATTTAAAAAGTACTTATAAGTAATCATTAGTATCGAATACTTTTCAAAATAAGTATTGGGTACTAGTACCGGTTTCAAATATTCGATACCCAAATTCCACACACCACTAGTTGCTGTCGGCCTTCACGTCCTGTAATTCTGGGTGTGTGAATTTCCAGTTTGGGTGACCATTGAGAAAATTAGTACTTCTTGGGCGAAGTGCAAGTGTGTAAAGTCGCTCATACTATGAATCTATTGCTTACGATCAACAAACTTTTCTGCTCTCTTGCGATTTAAAAAATATATTAATCGTTCTTATTGGATTGGACGAACGCCTAGCGGTTATTACCTTTTATCAGATTTTCTACGGTGTCGATCTTTGTGTCAGTGTCCCTGCTAGCTTTTATGTTAACACTATGGCCGCGGTAGTGTTAAGTTGAATTCCATATTATTCTAATACGTTTTGTGCGAGGATTAATTTGCACGATCAAATTAATTTAAAATTACGCTGCAATAATAGTATGCAAATATAATAACTTATACACTGCTTATGACCAGACCAGGTTTTGGCACTTATATTTTCTACTGAACCCCTTTAAGATGCAATAAATGCTTACTGAAAAAATCTTTTTTTCGACAAAATAATTTAACATTTTTTACAAGGAATTGATAGTAAGCAGAATAATAAAGTATGAAAGTTTTGACATCAGTTCTATACAGAAAAGAAATACCGCGTGCGATGTGGCATATCAGTTGTGGTGTACTCCTTCAGTCTGCATCCTACAAAAGATTTTAAATGGATAATTTGTCTTATGTATTGTAATCTTTATTGGTTATGGTCAGTTTCTGTCTGGACAACGTTATCAATCTGTTTACAGTTTTGAATAATTAGTTAACCCAGAACCAGTCTTGTAAAAAAATCTATTGATATACACCAACGCAATAGTAAAGCAAAATTCTTTATAGGAGCTAAAAAAGAAACTTACTTTTATATTATGCATATAACGTATTTCCCTAATAAAAGAACCGCTTTCATATTAATTTTGCACCCAGAAAATGCACCAAATCTTATTTTTGGGTAGGGCTTACATGTTTGCGGGAAAAATCAGAACAGACAAAACAAAGTCTTATGTTCTCATCTGAAAGGAAATAATTGTAGAAATCCATGTTTAAGCAATCTTTTTCCTTATTTATTTAATAGTACAACAGTATTTATATTACAAACAGTTCTATACTAACAGTGCTCATATCGTATTTTTCACTAGATCTTTTCATCCTTGAGTATCATGGTAGGGCTTATTTTCGGGGAAAGACAGTATCATTTATGGTATACTGTCAGTTGTGCTATGAGAAAAAACCGGAAACAATTAAAAATACAATAATTAAGTCCATCTTTTATTGTTAGCATGTTTTATTAAATGATTAAATGATTCATGCTGTAAAAGTACAATATATCGTATTATGAATTAAACTCAATTATCTCGATAAGACTGAGAAATAGAATATGGGTATGGGTAGTCTCCATTTTCGGCCCATTGGTTAGTGGCTTCGTTTTTAAAGATAACTTAGCCACTTTGTCTGCTGACTCCTACACAGCAGATTTTTCTTGGATACTTACAGCATGACTGGAATAAAAAAACAATAATGAATAAGCATCATCGTCACATTGAAACAATAGTGTTGTACAATATGATAGTGAGGCCATTAATGCAATTTTATGATATATTTTTTGCTAGCTCTGATGTACTCGTAATATGAAACTAGATTATTTTTAATGAAACATCAGTTCTCCTTATCATTTATCAATTTTAACATGCCCTGAAGTGTGTTAAATTCATAAACTAATGATTTTTTTTTTGTTAATATGGAGAGATTAGGTTTAATTGTATTTTTCAACTTTAACTTACTCTGATAAGTCTCCAAAACTCTTGAAGAGAACTTCGTTGGTCTTCTTAAAATTATATGGCGAATAACGATTATACAGTCCCCAGATACTGTTCATCAATTTACTATTATATTTAACAGGAGTCAGCTCGATCGCTAAAATGGTAGAGAAAAATACGGCATATAAAGATTGAAATGAAAAATACCACTGTATTTAATCACAGCACGGATTCGATATGAAACTGGAGGCATAATAAAACAAAAAACTGGTTGGTAAATGCACAATACTACCAATAAAGTATGGACAGTTAAATCTAGAAATTTACTGGAAACACTTTTAAGATAGTCTTGCTTAAATACTGCTTAGGTTCTTCATATTTTTCTTAGTAATCATGTTCAGTAAAGTTATTATTTCTGTATTTTATATTATATAGTAAATTCTAGTAAAGTCTGCACAGTAGCGTAGATGTTAGTGTGCCCGCCTAGCAATCCGGATAATGCGGGCTAGATTCCTACATCTGTTGAATTTTTAAAAATCCAAAAATTCAGAATTGGATTCCCATTCGGTTAAGGAATTGTATGACAAACAATTCTCGTGAAGAATAATTTCTCAAGACGTTTTCATATCGTGGAGATGCATATACTCTATTTTCGGAGTGGATATCTTCACACTGTGTAGATCCATATGCTCCACGTTGGAAGCGAGGATGGTAAATATATATATAAATTCTGAATAGCATATGGGCAAAAATTAGTGCACATCTCTACTTCTTTTGGAGCAGTAGTTGTATAAATATATACCACTTCCATTTACATACACATAAACATAAACTATACATTATAACCTTTTGTATTATAATATTAAATTAAACAATGTTGTTTGCAAATTCCAACATTGGGAAATGATTAGGTTCCTGATCAAATTCTGAATGTACTTCCCATCGCTATTTATTCGTTTTCCAATATTTTGTTATCTATTAAAAACTATTTCTCAAGGTAGTCCTTAAACATTATTTTCTTTTGAGTAATTTGACTATTGATTATTAGGTGTATCAAATCAGTGTTGACAAGCAAGATAACACAAATAATGCCATTTAATTTGGCACAGCCAACGCAAGGAAAAATATTTTTTCCGCTTAAATCAGAATTGGCATGGCTCTGGAGATGGTATAATTTTTTGAAGAGAAATATGAACTCGATCTACATTTTTTTTTATATAACTGATACATACTAGTGTATAAGTTATTTTATAACAATAACAATTTACAATACTTTAACTATAAAATATTTGATTACTCTAAAAGAATAATAAGTAACGGTTATTACTCTTACTATTAGAGGTATGCTACCAGAAACATCTTAATGAAATAATATCAGATTGTAAAATAAAATGACAGCATGTTAGTACTCGCTATAACCCAGTCTCAATTCGTACGATATTTTATTACCATACATTTCTATTGAGTAGAAGGATTGATATGTCATATTTTGCTGTTATCTAAATTGTTGCGGGATGTATTGACGAAGGTCAAACTAAGTGATTTTTTTGTGAGAAGTTGTGAAAAGTAATTGCTTTATTTTTTTGAAAATATTCCACGTGCTATATTTAATTTATGCACTCGAAATTAATTTTACTATTAATCCATTCATTTTATAATTGGAATGACATGGACAATATGAAAAAAGAAAATTCTTTTATTTTCATAAAATGTTTATATTTATAATTTTATTTTGGCTTCAGTAAACAGCTTGATGTAAATTTGTACTATAAATATATAATATCCATATAGATATTAGAAGGAGCAGTAAGGATTTCTCAGATGCCCTCATAGGAAACATCGTCATGAAATAATAACATAAGAAATGAAAGTAAATTTATTCTTTACCTACATCCAACATCTTTACAAATTTTTCCTTCAAATCTGTTTAGGGATCCCTGAAGAATGTTTTTGAAATCCTACACAATTGACCCCAATCGATATTTAGTTTATCGCGTGCATATCGACTCTGTTAAGTCAAAAGGCATTTACCCCTTACAAAACACTAATGCTGTGAATGTGGTTTGATTCCTTTTTCCTGCATGCAAATTTGGTAGATCCTTCTTTTTTCAAAAACCTAAGGTGGGATTCGATAATAATTCGGCATTTACAGCTTGATTCCTTTTGACAGAACGTGTATTTGGTTATGTACATTGTGATTCTAAAAATAAAAGCATTTTTCAAGAGACTGACGGTTAATTAATACCTTTTGCATAAACAGAGTTGATATATTCTCTAGACGTGTAGAATTAATTAATATTATTCTTGTTAAGGTTATACGGTTTCTGTGATTGATGCGACTTTTTTGTAATCTATGGAATGACTTACGTATTGGGCCAAAATATTTCTTGGAGCTGAAGTTATCCCTTTTCTTCATATTAGCCATAGCTAACTTGTTTTCGTTTTCTCGCATCTTTTTGGCACAGTACATCCCTTGTGGGATAGAAGACATTATTTCTTCAAGGAAATGACAATCTGAAATGGAAAAATATTTTCTTAAAAATCCTCTCATATTGTTGTGTGAGGTGAGTTCAACATCAAACGTGCTTACTAGAGGGTAAAGTTTCTTGGGATTATTGTTACAGAGAGTGGAATAGCGAAAAAATGAGAAATTTCAAACAATATTAAGTCAATTGAATTCGGCGAGCAAAACTAAATTTAATATGTTAATTAGATGAGTAAAAAGCCCGAAAATGGCTGTATTTTTCCTATCTTTCATGGGAATTGGGAATTGAAAAAACCAGAAATACCTGGGATTTCTGGAGAAGAAGCCACTAGTGCTTACCAACTCAGCCACCAAAGTGCTAAGATACAAAATAATGAAAATAAGGTATACTTCTTAAAAATTTAATAAGATTTACTATGTTGTCTGCTTTCCGCAAGTATTTTTTATTTAAAATTGTTATTCACAACCAATAAATAAACAAGTGGCTTCTCAAATTTTCACAAAGATACTTTTTTGTGACATGCAGTCTGTCTAAATTGACAAGAGAATTTACTAACAGCCTCATGGTGACCATATGCTGTACAACTATAGACATAAAAAAGAAAACAAAACACGATAATGAAAATGATATTTTTTTTCTGTTCTTTTCCTCTGTTATGCTGACGAAACCATATAGATGAAAATATTTTGCATAATGTAGTAAATTTTGACTGCTGAGTGTGTACATGTAATTTCTTTTTTCCATAAAACTGAAATGCTATACTATGACAAATGATTGAAAAAATCAAAATATCCAATTATGTGTTAAAAACCGTATAGCAATTTCTAAAGAAAAAAACATCCATTTAACAAATATATTTGAAAAAAGATAAGCTTTTGGATTAAAGCTTCGACTCAACAAAACAGCTTCTCTTTTAAAATACATAGTACGATTATGGGTTGGGCGTGATAATGATTATTTTTTAAATTATTATCTTATTAACAATGAGTACATTTAATTACTTGAGTTACTTAATTCGGAATGAAACTTACCGGAACAAAAATCAAAAAGAATTTCGGCGTTTTTGATTCCTTCCAGGATGTACGAAATTTCAGAATTTCTTCCAAGATCTTGATGGAACTTTCCTAACACAACCATTAAACTGGTGAGATTGTATTGATCAATGATCGATACCAGCTAAATATCTACAAGCAAAATGTTTATCAACAAACTTGTATTATTTATTTTTTTTCAAATAAATACACTATTATTTTATGTAGGAAGTACTAAATACGTTTTTTTTAATAAAGTTTTATCGGTTTGGTTATTAAGAATATAAGCGTGCGTGTTTAAATTCACAAAACAGTGTATTCAGAGAGAGGTCAACTTTTCAACTGTGGCTCTCAGATCTATCTCGCTATATTAATGCACAAGACCTTTGTAACGTAACTAATACTCATTGCTATATAAAAAAAGAGTACCTGATATCACGCACGCAAAACTGACTTTGTAAGGGGACTGCACACAAATAGTAATAGTACAATAAAGTATATAGAAATGATTAGGGAATGTTTCATCAGTTTCATGAGTATGCATTTTAGTTGCATACCAATCGTTATCTCAATTTCATCTGTTTGTACTATTCTCAATAATGCATTATACATAAATTGTATATACATACTGTCTTTGTTTGTATCTATAATCAGTGCCATAACAAACTATAGTTTTGAAAAGTAGGGAAATAGAAAGGAAATAGAAGGAAAGTGAAGTAGGAAAAAAAAAACAGAATAATTAGAAAAAAATTATGGTATATTACATTTTCAAATCAATGTTAGACAGAATTCCTATTATTTAGATGTTTACAACAAAAGCAAATTAAATGCCTAGATTTCTAAATAAATAATACAAAAAATCAATTATGAAAATTGTTCTTTTTCCCCCTGTTTTTGATTATTTCTTTCATAAGTAAGATTTTTTTATGTTGCATTGTTGTAAATGTTTAACGCATGAATTGCAATACAGGATACAATTTTTCTTTTCCTTTTTCACAACTGCATAATGCTTGTACGGAACTATTTGAGAATGTTTCACTATATCCTTGCATGGTATTATATTTTACACAGATTGTTGTATGGTACAATGAAATATAATATATCTAGATACATATAACATAACTTAAAAATGTTGAAAGACCAAGCGTGGGTTGATAAAAGTTTTAAATTTCATAGTTATGAATTAAATTTTTAGAGATTCATAGCAAAGAATAGTAGCAATAAATTTAACTGCTACTAAAAGTCTTACGTTTTCATTTTATCAGGGTTGCTGTATCAGAATTCCAAAAAATGTGCTTTTATGCATAATAAGTCTCTAGTGTGGTGAATAATCATTTAACCTCATTATATATTATCAATAATGTTTTAGAAAGCATAGTTTTTTTTTTATAGCAAATGCTGATAAATATTTTGTATCATTTGGAATAATGCGTCTTGAGTCTATATTATTATTCTATACTGTGTAAGTACCCATTTCAGCATTATTTACAGATTTCAAATCAGCACACATAAGGTTATCAGTAAAAGCAGAGTGAGGTCACCAAGAAACAGATTGTATGAACTGTCTGCTCTCAAAGCAATACGTTAATGCTGATTAAAAATTATGTATATGACATTACAGCGATTGAGATGTTTTAAGTTTGAATTAAGATAGCCAAATGTATACATTAATTAGAAATATATTAATTAGGATATTAATTGATAGAAGTTTTGAATAAAATTGCAATGCTTACATAAATATTAGTGTAAACATATTGTGTAATGTAGGTCACATATCAGTGTTTTATCCATGAAAAAGCTGTTAAAATATGAACAAAGGTGGCTGTTACAACAACATTTAAGTTTGGCAGTATAAAGGGCAACTTCTCAAACAGTAGGATAGAAGGATATTTCTCTATAATATATAAATGGCATAGGTGTTAGGAAAAAAAATATTCATTTAGATTATTTTCATGATATTTGATATATTGTAGTCCCAAACTATTCGCGAATAGCATTCTTGTATACCTTTACTTATTTATATTAATATGATATATTATCTTGTACAAATAAATTTAGGTTATCACTGTTATCAATGAAATCAGCAAAAAATAATAAACAATGTCTCTAAGTTCAAACAAAGTTCAATATGTATCAAGAAACGCACCAATCAAATTACATGGCTTCAAGCATTTAAAACATTTTCAATGCACTGTTGAAGATGATAATGATGAACTAAACATAATAACTAAAATATTGATGCTAAATTTTTGAATCTACTGCCTTGGTAATGAATTTTTGCTTGTCCATACAACATCGAGTAGTCTCATTATACTTTGACAATGCCATTTAAAATTTTAATAAATTATAGCGTTTATCAACATTTATATGTTAAGAATAAGTATGTTTCTAGATTAAATCAGTAGAAAAATTTTCAATTATGGTATTCAAAGAAGGGTCTGAATGAGAAGCATATGAATCTCCATAATGTGAAGACTTATGAGTTATGAAATATTGTTTTAATTAGAATTAGTTGCCAGCCAATAGCTAAACTGCATCTTTGGATTATTTTTGAACTGTGGAGTTCAAATCCACAACTTCCAGCATCAATGCTTATTTACCAACTGGTTCCATAATTTACCAAATAATTGAAGACGATTTATCAGTATTGATTCTAACAAAAAATATATTTAAAATTTTTCATAAATTATTTATTAAATGAATGAATAACATGGTACATATTTTTTTTATTCTTTTTTACCATGTCTGCTCTGAAAGTGGAGCATATAGATCTACACACTGTGAAGATGTCTGCTCAACTTGTCTTGTCAGAATATTTTTCATGAGATTTTATTTTTACATTAAACAAAATATATTTTTTTTGTTTTTATCGAATTTTAGTTCTTTATAATTGATGCACAAATGAAAGTTGAATTTAGTGAGTATTGAAGTACTTGCACTTCAAATAAATTATTAATAAATATCATCTTTTCTGAATTATGCTTTAAATCTTAACAAATCTGAATACATGAACCATAAGCTTGTCCATGTCGTAAATACATCACTACAATTGTGTAAGTATATTTATGTATTGTCAAATGAAATAATTAGCCAAAAAAACAAAATTAATTTATTTTAACAGACTGAAATTGAAAACAACATGTACACTTATATATTTATTTTTTACTTCAAGGCAAACATTCTCAATAAACTATGACGATTATGCAGATAATCACTTATTTTTTTCTACAAAATTATTAAATACAAAGAAAACAACAGCAAGTCAATGTTTATCAGTAGTGCAGACCATCTGTTCTCAATTTTATCATCTGGAACACATTAGAATTTTTTTAGCAATATGAAGACGGATTAAAGATAACAATTGTAAAAATTACCGTAAAATATAAATTATACCTAACTTCATTTTCAGAATGTTTATAATGTTGGCATCTTGCTACCATTAATCAATATCATTGGTGTTTGAAAATAAAATAAACAATATTGATATTATTGCGACACCGAAATTTAAAGGTAAATACACTATCTTTGAAGATGTACGTCATAAGTACCGTTAGAATCACCAAATCAAGTGATACGTCAATAAATTGGTCATGTGACCAACTGATTATATTATGTTTTTTAATCATTGTGCATTTATTTTTCTTTGAAATTTCAAAATTATCATTATTTTATAATTACTCAATTGAGATATGCATGACAGTGTGTAAATATTTTAAATATTCACTAATATATCTACTTCTTTTTGAATTTTCAGTATTCATGGAAATATTATAACATAATTAAATAAATATATCTATCGGTCATGTTTTCATATTAGAATAGTATATATTAAAGATGAGATGAACCATAAAATATTCAGAAATATTTATTTTTGAAAAACACTAAAAGTAATCCATCCTCGCCAGTGTAAGTATATATTCTAAAAGATTATAAGTACAAGGATTGATTGTTAGGGATTTCTTCAACCCAAAAGGATTATGACTTGTAAATACAATGATATTGATGTGGATTTTTATGCAGGTGAGGAATTAAAATTCATGGCCACCGATTTAGAATGACGTCAAGCCACGATTTATTTGAGATGTTAGAATTTTGATTTGAATGTCTTTAATATCAAGCAAAACAAAAACTGAATGAACCCCTATGATTTTAAACAGCTTGGCAGACATCCTTCAATACAGTTTTGGTTATTAATTTGCTATATGGTGGCTAGAAAAGCATGTACATTGGAGACAGCTGCATAGATTTTCAAAAAATCAAAGATGAAGAGCTGGATGATTAGCTGACAACCAATTCTAGTGAAAAATCTGTTGAGATAAGTCTTCACACTGCAGAGATCCATATCCTCCATTTCTGGAGTGGACATCTTGCTGTGGAAATCCATGTGCTCCACTTTCAGAACGGACAGACAAAAAAATACATATTTAAGATATTTTTGTGGTATGGGAAACATTGAAAATATAGGAACAATGCAGGAACACAAATATAATACAATATATACATAATAAAAAAAAGGTTTATTTCTTACATGTATTTTAATAATTATTAAATTATAATAGACAATGCAACAGGTATAATAATTTATATAAATATAATACAATAACACTTTTAACTGCTAGGTTGGCATAACCTAAAATAAAGTATCAAATTCATGTGGTAAAGTTTAAAAATGTAGATTTTTAAGATGTCGGGCCATCACAACCATTATTAACTTTGCTGGGTGAAATATTATTAGTAAAGATTGTTACTGTAAAACACTGATCCTACAGATGGCACATATAAAAAAAATGTTTATGAGTATGAACTATACAGACTACTGCTTTAGTTAATTTCATGATAATCAAAGTTGTATTGAATGCATATTAAAATTATCATAGAGGGCAAAGTTTTGTGCTAATTCTAAATATCAATTACATAATCAATACATTGCTATGTACGACACAAGTACTTATGGAAAAAAATTACTAATATCTGAATTTCTTATGTCTTAATTTCGAATATAATATTTATTACTAATGTACGTGTTAAACAGTGCCCCAAATAATTGTAAGAGATATTAATATTATAAAACTATACATAATAAGATTGCTATGGATGAAATATGAAATGAATTAAGGAGCCTATACGTGATTTTATCACCGATTAAATTATTTCATAAGATAGGGATCAGTAGTGGAAACATCTTTACTAATTGACTTTACAAATAAGCAATAATTTAGGGCAAATGTACCTTTGTTGTCATATTATTTAATCAGTCATATAGTAACACAAAAATGATACTAAGAGGATATTATGCCAAGTAATGCAAGGTTATATTTAGTATAGTAAAATATTCTATTATCCGCAACAGGGTATTATTTAGAAACTACTATGAGAAAAAAAGATCAAATCAATAGCGGCAATCTAAGCTGCTATGAGCACACCTTTTCTGACGGCATTAATTTTCTCAGAATTCTCATCATTACCACCTATTTTTCTTTTGATATGGAGATGACCAGCATGGGTTCTTCCACTAGAGGCCACAACATCATTTAATTTGTGATTAACTAATATTTAAATTATTACAATTAAATACTATTTCCACAAATATTTATATACAATCCATTTTATAAAATTTTCTGTTCAGACATAATCTCCATATTTATGCGAATAGTATATACAGTGTACTCTCGATTATCCGTAAGTATGTGAATGTACGTTTTCATAAATGGCAACGCATCAGAAATTTACTTTATGGTGAAGGAAAAATATTAGATAGCGTGAGACTTAAAAAAAGGGAAACCTATGAATTCTGGAAGAAAATTTAAATTTTGGCGGCATGAGAGCTAAAAAAAAGACAACAAAATCAAACCGAAGATTTGGATAGCCACATTCACATTTTGCACGCATTGATTTCACTTTTCTATATATCCGAAAGTAGAAGTTACGAACCTACTATTAATTCTAACTTCGGATGCATAGATAAGTGAAAATTTGTTCGACCGCGGAATTCGAGTACACTATCTAAAACTTGAGTAATTATTCCAATGCAATAGTTTCATTTCCATGATAAAGAATAGGCAAAATTAATTAATCAACTTAATGGGCATGCTAGGTGTTTGCACATATTTATGGTACTGTGTGATAAAAGAACAAAATTTATTGTGAGACATTTAAAATCAAAGCTTTGATGATTTTACAATGGCATGTTTAAATATATATCACACATCACCCGTTATAAGATCAGTTACCACACCACCCAAGTACCATATGAATATTGTGTTTTATTCGATAGAAATAATAGAAAAAAGCTGCTTTGTACTGATGTTATCATAAATTAAATCAAAATTTTGACAATTATGAGCCAGTCAATACATTTACGTTGATTTAAGACTAGGTCTCACCTATCTTAATACTGAACATAAATACTGAGGAATATGTGTTCCTAAATCCATTAAGAAGCAGTACACTACTGAATTATATTTGAAAAACAATATTTAATATGATTTATATATTGTAAATTATTATTAGTACCAATAAATATTGTAATGCAACGCAAAAAATAGTTTTAAAAAATTGAGATTTGTACAAAATTCTAAATGTCATCAAATGGAGTACAATTCAAGTTCAAAAGTGCTCAAGAAATTAATATGATCGAATAATGGGTGGAACAGTTTTGCATTCATTCTGGTCCAGGGTATCATCAATGACAGGTCTATATGAAAGCTTTACATCTCCAGTTTTAATATCTACATTCGAGACAGTGTGTTTCCGCCAATGTTGTTCGAATGGAATACGAGGCTGAAAGAAAAATATTCATTATATGTTTATTCAATTTTTTAGATTTTTTTTTAACTATAATCAAGAGTATTATAAATTTATATTACGAGAATCATTTTTTTTTCACGATGGATTAAAAAAATATATGTGTTTACATCTAAAAAAGCTTATAAAATAAATCTTAAAATATCTGAATGGATAAGAACAAAAATTCTCTATGTTGTGCATGAAGAAATTTCAAACTCAATCTAATTTTTATCAATATTATTAATAAAATACATTTTTCATTATATTCTGTAAAAATAAGTTGTCACCATTTTTTTCTTTCTATATTGACATTTTAAGCATGTTTGCATAACCTACTTATTTTACTTGAAAATAGAGCAGTAGGATTATATAAAACATCGAATGATAAGACAAATTTTCAAACATGACAAGTAATATTAAGTTTATTGGAGAACATTGCATGTATCTTAACTAATTTCGGGAAAATAACCCAGTCTAGCTCTCTCTGTTAATGTGATATATGTGATCAGTGGAACATCAATTCATTGTTTAATCAATGTAATGTAATGTGTGATTAGCATCTAAATGGATATTCAAATATTATAACTCTTATATTGGTATCAGTATAAAAATATGATACTAGTTTCTAGATTATTTATGAAAACTGAGAGTGGGGTTTACCTGTCCATCTACAGGTTTGGTGTAGTCAAATTCGTCACTGCGTAATTTGAAGTCATCGCGAGCATGGGCTCCACGGCTCTCTTTCCTTGCAGATGCTCCTTCTATTATTTGCCTTGCACATATTAACAAATTCTGGAGCTCGAGAGTCTCAATCAGATCTGAGTTCCAGATCATAGAAGTATCAGAAACTTTAATATCATGGATGTCTTTGTACACATTTGCCATTTTCTTGCAACCTGTTGATGTAAAATAAACTTATTTAATTACAAAAGAAGTTCATATTATTTTTTCAAATCTATTGTACTATAAAGATGATGATATTGCCCATATTGAAATATAATAAAATTAGCCAAGTTAAAGTGCTACACTGATTGTGTACACATGTTATATTAGTATAAATCAGATGTTCATAATTTACATACCTTTAGAAAATACGTTGTATTCACCATAATTTACAACATACCCTGTCTTAAAAATATATATGCATTTATGAACAATTAAAAATAGAAAAGAATATTTTTAAAATAATAACTAAGGGTTATAAATATGTACCTTCTTCTAAAGTGGGGGCATCTCTGAACACAGCAGCGTGCTCTTGCATAGTTTTCTGCATTTTCAAACGTAGATCAGCAGTGCTGATGGATCCTTTGGCGAAACGAACTTTATCTAAATTAGCGACACTCTCTTCACCGGCGGTCTGTAAAAAATAAATATAGGGTTAAAATTCAATATGATATATATTGAGATCTCTATTTATTATTTTGTACACACATTATTCTAATATCCATGAAATCTTAAGTCCCAGTTTAATTTAAGAAAGCCCTTTATAAATAAGGTATAGAATTAATTAATTTTGTGTAAAAAAAATTAAATAAAACTATTCCAACAATTTTTTTCAGTAAAGCAGCTAGATTTTCAAAATGTAATAATTAATAATCGAAACTCATTCAAATTGTCTTTAATGTATCTATATAAGTTTTACTCATACTATGTACCTCTTTGAAGGGCTCCACTTTATCACCAGGTTTGTTTTCTTCAGCGATTGTCAAAGCACAGGCTCTTCCGAAGACAACCAAATCCAAAAGAGAATTGGCTCCAAGTCTGTTGGCTCCGTGGACGGAAGTGCAAGCAGCCTCTCCGCATGCATACAATCCCTTTACTATTGCATCTGAACCGTTCTTGTGTTCCACCACCTTTGATAAAATACAATAGTTGGAGTACTTTTTTAGTGTCGATACTAATAGTTCCCATAGAAGATAAAATGTATTTTTTTATTTCAAACTGTACAGTTTCCTTTTTTCATTATTTAAGCTTTCCAAAATCATCTGTTTAAATACTTCAAAAAGAAAACATGGCCTAGATTCAATGCATGAATCCTAGAAAATGGTCAGTAAATATTGTGAAGGTAAGGAACAGATCTGATAAAGCATCTTTTACTAACGCGCAAGAAATAAGATAAATGTATTATTGAAATTCTTACCTGTCCTTTGTAGTTCGTTGGGATTCCACCCATGTTATAGTGGACTGTGGGCAATACGGGAATGGGTGCACTAGTAACATTGACGCCCGCAAAGATCATAGCAGTTTCAGAAATTCCAGGTAGTCGAGCGTGGAGTTGTTCAGCAGGCAGATGATGAAGCTGGAGATACACATGATCCTTATTTGGTCCACATCCTCTTCCTAATTCCAAAATAATAAATTTACACATTTTAACTAAGTAATTAAATAATTTACAAACTTGATTTATCAATAGAGAACCCACCTTCTTTGATCTCCAAAGTCATTGCTCTAGAAACCACATCCCTGGATGCAAGATCCTTTGCAACAGGTGCATACCTCTCCATAAATCTTTCTCCCTGGGCATTTATCAGATATCCACCTTCTCCTCTGCATCCTTCTGTTATTAGACATCCAGCTCCATAGATTCCTGCAAAATGTAATCTTTAAAATAACAACCTTGAGTCTTTTAATTTTTCTACTAAAAATAATGCATTGCAAAAATTTATTACTCAAGGAAGATAACTTATTATGATTCACTTATTAACAAGATTCAATTCACTCAATTAAAAAAAAAAATATTTAGAAGTCTCTCACCAGTAGGGTGAAACTGTACAAACTCCATGTCCTGATTTTGTAAACCGGCCCTGCTGACCATAGCCGAGCCATCTCCAGTGCAAGTGTGAGCAGAAGTACAAGAAAAGTATGCACGACCTGCTCCTCCTGTTGCCATAACGGTATTCTTTGCTAAGAATCTAAAAATGATCATTATTAAATAATGCACCAAACATTTTTGATAATGCAAGTTAAGTATCAAGTTTTTGTTATTCATACACATTTTACTACACATAATATAAATTCTACTGCTGCCTTAGTGGACAAGTTGGTAAGTGAGTGTTCTTTGGCATGGAAGATTATTAGTAGAAATACCGGAACTGGATAAAAGATTTAAAATATGCAGAACAATTCTCGTAAACAATTTTCTTTTAAAATAAGTCATCACAACTTTTATTTTATTTACACTTAAAATTTTATGTAATAAGAATAATGATTTTTTTTCCTTTAAATGTGAATGCAAATGCCTACTTCACTTAATATTGATAATTAACTAAATTAGGCATTTGCTTCTAATAGAGTCAAAGCTAAATACATAGATATTTTATTTAAATATGATATATGTATAGGAAGAAATAGTCTGACCTGTGAAGAGTACCATCTTCCAGACATATGGCGATAACACCTTTACAAACTCCATTTTCCATAATGAGATCGAGGGCGAAATACTCAATGAAGCAGTTGCAGTTGTAACGAAGAGATTGACCATAGAGTGTATGTAGCATAGAATGACCGGTCCTGTGAATTAATTGAAATAGTGATTTACACATTTTTCATCACCTAGGATTGAAGACAATTGAACAATTAATTCCAGACAGAGACAAAAAACAACACATAAAATGATCACAGAATATCAACCACAGAATATGCATTAATTATTGAAATACCTGCAAGTAGGCTCTATTACATCAATTAGTATATACTTATATATTATTTTAAATTAGAAAATTATGCATTTATTTACAATTACAATAGAATCATGAAAAAATTAGTATTGAGACATTCAAAATAACAAAGTACAGTTAGTCCGATCTTGCATTTTACTTACTAACTACTCAAAGTTTAAAAATGTAAGGTGATAGTCCCAATCCTGAGCAATTTATCAAGATTGGTTTTAGTAAGTCTGGTTTTTGATTGCGAGTAAATAAAACGATTAAAAAAATACGTTAAAGAGGTCTATCATTAACTAATCATCGGACAGCGTGACAAACACACAACTGCACTGCGGCGGGAAGTTTGTAAATACTATTTTTTTCCTTTTTTTCTTAAGGTTCTTAGTAATGTAAACAAAATGAATTGATTATGATTTTTGAGAGATATCGCTAACAGACAGTTCAAATTAATTTTGTGTGGAAAAAAATCCCCGATTTTGTGAACAAGTGCTGAGATATCAGAGTTCAAAAGTGAAAGTTAGTTAACTAACGCATGGTGCTGCAGATCCGACTCACTGGATTAGTTAACTAAGCTTTGGCGTCCATTGAGTTAAAAGGATTTAAAAAAATAAGTAACCACTGATTCGATAATGGAAAATTGCTTGAATCCACTTTCAAATTGCTAAATAAATAAATAAAAATAATATTAAGAAATAAAATTATGATTAAATTTGATTGTTTGAAAAAAATACATATTTAGGGGGTTAAAAGTAAAAATGCCATTGTCCATATCAAACTTATTAAAGTGAGTCGCTCAAATTGTATGAATCTTAAACATATTTGTCCACATCATCTTATATATAACTTCTAAATTGTTTAAAATCAATTTCCATCAAGCACCATCAGTCGAAAATATTATATGTAACTGTTTATTTAAACACATTGACAGTCTTAGAATAAGTAATTAGAATGCCGGCATTAAATTGATATCATTTTCCGCAATATTTCTTTAATGGACAGTCAAGATTTTCCTCTCAATCCCTTCATATATTTTACCTTTAGGTTTTTGCATAAGGATTATTATATATTGCTGAATCTTCTTATAAATTATGTTGAGTAATAATATGGACAGAACAATGTTTGAATATTTAATACCTGTCAGCGACTGCACAGCATCTGTGAGCTTGCCCACCTTTGCCAAAGTTCAATGACTGTCCACCAAAAGCTCTCTGATAAATTTTTCCTTCAGGTGTCCTGGAGAAAGGAACTCCATAATTCTCCAATTCGATGACAGCCATCGGTGCCTCTCTTGTCATATAATGGATTGCATCCTGAAATAATGTGATTATAAAATATTTTCATGGGGCAGTTTGATGAAGCAGTTGAAGCTTTTTGAGATTTATCATTAAATTAAAATATGAATAATATAATTTATGGTTGCCTTGATGACATAATCTAAATTAAAATATTATGATATATTATACTGAAGTGCAGTATTCTTTATTGATAAAGCTACATTACGAAAATATTTTATATCAGTCCATTGTCGATATGAAATAATGTAACATGCACATGTTTGGCTCACAAGTAATGTGAAATTAATAAAAATGTCTTACGAAAATCTGTTATTAGATAAAAACACATTGTGGCACGTTTATAGACATCCCATAAAGTTTCAGGAAAAATTCACTTATATTTGCTGATAATTCTGTATTTATTTAAACTAAAACATATTGAAAATGGCTGAAAATGTAAAATTATGTAAAAGGATTATTCGCTAATTCAATTTTTTTAAATTTAAAAATAGAAGACTTGATTTCTTCCGATGGGTTAAGGAATTGGCTGACAACCAACTCTCATTTAAATTCTGCTAAGATAAGTTTTTACATTGTGAAGATTCATATTATCTTTTTTGGGGGAGATATTTTCACACATCTATATTTATTTTCATAAAATTAACAGTGATAACTGATAAACATTGAGATACAAAATTGGATTGAAAAATATTATTCTAGGCTTCATATTACATTGTTATTTTTTTACATCGGTTTTCAATAATTTGACTTTAAATTACCTGATCACCTAGCCAATCAGAACCTTTAACAGTATCATACATATGCCACAGCCAGTTGTCGGGTTCCATATTACCTGAAAACAAGTATACAAAATTTATTAACCGTTAGGGTGCTATTCAGCACTATCGCCCTGTAAGAGTTACTTGCGAAAATTGCGATGCGGTGGTTAGGTACTGCGTTCTTTCGTTTGCATTTGTCGGTCATCAAACTGGATGTGTTCCATTTAAGTGTGATGGATTGCGGTCGGTGCCAAAACCAACAGCCTATTTCAACTAATTTTTCACTTCGTTACTTTTTCAAAACATTGTCAAAGAAACCGAAACAAAGTATCTGCAGTAATTTACATAAATAATCGCAAAGTAAGCATAGTACTAAAACGGTTAAACAAAGTTTATTATTAAATTCTAAATTATTTAAAACTGGTAAACTTCCATATGTGAGATCACTG
>JAGVSQ010005002.1:0-18390 GCA_022683975.1 Rhyacophila evoluta | reverse complement strand
TAAAAAAAAAAAAAACAAATGAAAATATAAGAAAGAGCTCCGAATCCCTTACACCAAACAACGTGACGAAAACCTTTTCGCTTTCACGATATTTCATAGTTTTAGTTTCAACATATGGGTAAAATAATAATTCAAATGACTTACCCATAACGCTAAGATCCTGAAGCGACGTGGTGTCATCCTGCTGCGTCTCGGTTAAAGTTTCTTCGGCAATAGACGGTGCTGCCCAGCATCTGAGGGCACCTCGTGGTCCTCCGACACCTCTTCCGGTGCGTGGACCACCGTTTTGAGCGCCGCCTGAGTCCACGCGCACCCGAGGGAGGGTTGAGCCCATCTGTGGAAAACAAAATTAACATTACAATAATGCGATTAAAATTTAAAAAATCAAGTGAACACAATAAAGAAGATTATTTTTATAATTTTAAATGATTAGTACTAGCATACTGATTAGAAATGTGGATAAGAAGCATCAGTAAGATCTTAATAAACCTATAGGAAATGTTCTAAGAATTTTCAAAGTGGATTATTCAATGACCTTTTCAAGTGAAGTGAAGAATAATTAAGATCGAATACAAAATCTTACTTATAATCAAAAGAAGTATAGAGAACCCCATTGATATTTTCTGTCACATTGCCCAGAGCATAATCCTCACGCTATGGATACAAATACAATAACAGCACAGAATATTATTTCCTTACTGTTAATTCAATCAAATTTATCTTTGAAACTTTATAATGGGCGATTGTGTAGAGTAATCGATCCGTGCAACGGGATGATGTAAACACTAAACATTCCCTACGAGTTGGAATATGAGATATCACTGCTCATTCATTTCTTTATGTTACTTCCATGGTGCGTGCTTATGGTAATATAAAATGTTGAGAATGCGGGTTTGAATGCCACGAAGAAAATGCACTATAATCATAGTGATAGTCTAACATAGTATATAACATAACATATACGAATATAGTGAAATGATTCATGTCTCCATAAGTTTAGAATACATGGATATTTAATAATAATATCAATATAATTTATTAAATTAATATTTACTTTAAAAATACATTTAAGTTGTCACCTGTAATAAATATCATAAATTCAAACACCCTAAACGTTAAATCAATCAATAATACCAACTCTCTTTGTAAATAGTCCTGGCAGGCTATTTTAGAATAGAAAACCATTTATTATCTTTAAAAATCAAGCAAGCAACGCTAAGTTTTTGATTAATTTGGTATAACAAATTTACTCTGAAGCCTATGTTACAAAAATAGGGACAAGTCAGGTTTATTATAGTATTAAACGAAACCACAAGTGCGACAGTGAGTTGCAAATGATGTGCTTGTAAATACTTAAATGGTTTGGTCTTGGTGATCTTGGATTTGAGTATATGTTTTTATATGTACTATAACTACCACAAATAGGCTAATTCATGTCACAGTTTTTCCAAATACGTGAAACTCGAGAGCTTCATGATCGAAATATGTATGGTGATATTTTTTTTGAAGTAAGCTAAAAACTGATTTTTAAATTTAAAAAATCCAGGTCAAATGTTTTTGTAACATATACCGAGCGAAATTTTATAAGAACTATTTGTTTGTTGAATCGAATGCAAATGTTAATACAAAATAAACCAAGCCAAATTTCGCCGTTATAATAAATAATAAAATTTATTGATATTTTTGGACGAAAAACCTATTCAATTGAAAATAATTGCATCAGACTAAATAAAAATATTTTCTATGGTTTTACGAATTTCGCTAAAAAGAGATTTTACCCGTATTCCCGT
Organism: Rhyacophila evoluta; assembly: GCA_022683975.1. Lineage (NCBI taxonomy): Eukaryota > Metazoa > Arthropoda > Insecta > Trichoptera > Rhyacophilidae > Rhyacophila > Rhyacophila evoluta. Next base: position 16,600 of record JAGVSQ010005002.1, on the reverse strand, counting down.
TACTAGCTACAATAAAACTATCTGAAAATTTCCTTTGCTTGACAGTTAACTAAACAATTTGAAATATATCCAATTAATTCCTATTGCCACACGTCTGACTGTTCAATCATTTATATAGTCTATTGTATTATAACAACCTATATTTGATGTAATAAAACATGGTATAATATATTTTTTACAAGGGTGTGGTTGTAAATATTTATGTATGGTTTATAAACTCCAGAATTTCTGGTAATATTTAGACAGTCTCATTTCATCAAGAGAGGTTCAACGTCTCTATTCGATCTGGGTTCAACATACCTTGCATACACCATCTTCCTTTAAGATTCCAACGAAGTACCTACTTGAATACACGACAGGAGATACTGACATTTGACGGAGTTTGAAGAAGGTACATGGCTATTACTTGACTACATACCGACTAAAACTTGTATTCGATCAAATCTATCTACGATTGTTGTGATATGAATAGTGCTTCTCACGATTTCAATCATTGAAATCTGCTGGTGGACACACCTTCGTGGATTAACTGCCAAATAATTCAACTGCGAATGCACGGCTACGCGATCGATCTTGAATTTGTAAAGATTTTTCAATTCGATTTATCTATAGAATTGCCAATAAAAACTACATTTTACACATCTTTTACTACTGGTAAATATAATATTACCAAAATAACGACCGATTATATACTATTAATTATCAATACTTGCAATTTTAATAACCCATAAATTTTAAATATTGCAGTTGTTTTGATTGTTATTTTTTTACTATTTTAAATCTGTTGCCATGGAAACGCAATGGTGTTTCATTATACAAGAAAGTTATATTAATAAACTATCGATAGCTTAAAGTGCAAAGTTACTTACTTCACTTTTAACTGAAAATTACATAATTATGTAACCTTGCTGCATTATGCTATGCATATCCTGTATTAATATGACAACTCATTAGAACATTACACAATAGAATATTCTGTTACATATTTAACACCGGTATTTTGCCTTCAGATCTATTAAAGTTAAGTCGTTTCTAAGCAACTCTACAAATAAATATGTTAGTATTTTTTTTTACATATTTGCGATTATAGAGTCCACTTAATTAGAGACTCACTCATGTACACCACTTTCCAGGTCATCGTAAATTAACAAATTCTTTGCAGGTAAATTTAAAAGGAAACTGATACATAAAGTTAGTATTGTAATATCATTCCAAATGTATATCAGGCATGTACGCATTTCGTGTCGAATGTAGACCTTTAAATAAACATATACATGGCTTCATCTATTAGGTCTATAGAAAGTTTTAAAATAAATATACAATATTACTATTATGGTATCTTTTTCCGTTTAATGTACATGGAAATTGAAGAGATACGATTAATAAATCGATCATCTTGTTCAATTATATTATGCATAATGTATGCGGCTATGAGCATTTAAATTTAACTTTGTTTTGGAAATTTACACCAATGTATAAAAATGTGATGGGTGTTGCACAAAATCCAAGTATTTTTTTCGTATGTTTCTGTGAGTGTTAATTTGCAGATAGCCGATTGAATGGATTTATTATATTCATATTATTGAATGATCTCTGTCTACAATTATAATGTATTCAGAGTCATAACATAACGTCATGTCAATTAATAAATTATTAATAAAATAACATGTAATCTTCTGATATATTATTATAAAAAATGAGCGCGAGTCTTGAAGTGTGTCGGTAAGTAGAGTGAAGTGAATTGACAAGTCATTGTCTCGATGTAACCATGAACTTGTGGCGCGCAGATTCTTTGCATAATATATTGCGACCGCAAATGTTATTACAATCAATTTGTAAGCGATTTCATTGCCTACATGCGCAGTGCTGGCGCCATCGAGTTGGCAATAAATGCATCAAACGGGGGCGGGTGCTATAAATGAACGAAACTAAAACATTGCCATGGAAAAAGTGATTGATACCCAGCTACAAAGGAATAGGAGTATTTGCTTCAGGCGTACGAATCATGGGTGAGGGGGGCGCAAGTTCCGGTAGGAAGTAAAATTTCTAAGACAACGTGATAGCTAACAAAAGATAAACTATAGGGAGTGCAACGATTTTACTTGCTCCATGGTACTGAATATAATACCAAAAGAGCAGTCGTCATTAAAAATATTAAATCATATGGGATACTCGTATTTCTTCGGTTATTATAAATATGTTTTTTTTACAATTCATATTTATGGAAATTCGCTGTGCGTCTTATAAATTATGAATATGTCCGCTTAAAAAGTGGAGTATATGGTCTCAAGGGTTTGAAGACGGTCACTCCAGAATATACAGATCTCCGCGTTGTCGAGACTTATTTTGACATATTTTTTCTATATACTATCAGCCATTTTCTCAACATATTGGATACCCAAATTCTGCATCTTTGAATTTTTTAAATCCAGCAGCTATATGAATTGAACACGCAATCTCCATTTCCGAAGTGAGCACGCTAACCTGTCGCTTACCGGCGAAGCGGATACGAGCGATGTAGGGGTGTGGAGGTGAAATAACATTGCCTCTCCAGTAGATTTTTCATGTATAGTATTAAAAACTAATGGTGCATCTTATAATAAAGAAAATACGATATTATTATCAATGTCCACTTCGAATGTGGATCATAAGAATATCCACATTGTGAACAAATTATCTCGACAGAACTATTTTGACGATAATTTATCAGTCAATCGCTCAATACCAATGCAATTGCTTCTGCATTTAAATAAAAAATACAACTACAGAAGTTAAAACAACCCATTGTACCAACGGTCGTGCGCTTTTCAACTCAGTTGTCGAGTCAATTATAAAACGGGTAAGCCATTTTCAATGCTTACTTTATATACAAACATTCATAATTAAAAAAATTCGTTAACTATTATTAATCGTAAATTTGAATTAATATATAGTTATTGATTGTGAACTTTTATAATTATAACATAAAGTATCTTTAATAAATGATATTTAAATTAATCCATTATATGCAAATACATAAGGGTTTATCTTGAATTCGGTTTTAGACGATTTTTAACTATTTTATTTTTATAATAACACAGATAAATACCATTGGTATATATAATATTGATAGATACCGACATTTAAAAAAATATTGATACCTCAACTATCTGGCGCCTTGTGCGGTTGATCTATTCAGTACCTGAATTTAGCTCTGTTTATAGAATGAAAATAATATTATTAAAACAATGGCTGTTTTTTAATCTACAATATTTGATTCTCTCATACATAAAAAGCTCATTACATATCATCAAAACTCGTCCTCCCACTTCTTATTTTATTCAACATTATTATTCGGCACTATTTGAGTATTTGGTATGTACAAAAATACATGTTCATCGTCAATACTCTTAAAAAACAATAAATTATAAACGTTTGAAATAATATAAATTATATTATGGAATGCATGACTGAAAAGAGTAGAGCGAATAGCAAATAAATAATATTTATCTTTCTGTTAATCAAAATTAAGTCAGAATTAAAATAATAAGTAAAACATGACAATAGATACAGAAATGATATTTTAATTACCTTTACACAATTGTAGAAATACAATTGAATATAAATTAAACATAGTTCTGGTAAAATATTGTGTACGAATAAAAATCTTAGTCGCATTTCATAATGTTGGTAAATCGTTATCATGTGTATTTTATGTAAGTGAAATTCATCTAATAAACTATTGTTTGGACGTAGATATCAGTTTATTTGAGGAGTATATGATCGTTGGCCTTCTCCAGGATTTTCTGTCACTCATCAATCCCTTCCCTGCTACCATACAGGTATTGTTTAGGTTCAAATATATTTATGGATAATACACGAATGGTTTTCATTACGTCGGTATCCGGTAGGTCAGGAGAGAGGCATGCAGGGTTGAGGCCCTCCCGAAGTATTTGCAGCACAAGCTCCAGGCAATTTCAGATGGAGATTATTATACCGGGGATAAGGAACCCGATCTTCTTTGATGTCTAATAATATATTTTATGGTTTTTTGTACTATATGTAGTCAATGTTTATCTTAAATTACATGTGGGACATAATTTTCACGAATCATAGCTCATATTATGTTTGTTATTTATAAAACTATGTGTAAACTGATCATTATTTTCAATATGTATGCTTTCGCAAAAATATTAATCATTTCGGCTTACAGAAGTACTTCGCAAACACATATAAAAATATAATTAACAAATTTTAACTTAATTGATGGTGGAATGTAGCTTATTTTAGAATATTCGTGCTGTGGTAGATAATATATATGTAGTAAATTAAAAAGTATCTACGTGTGCTGTAGGTATATATACGCCTGGTAATTTGTTTTCCATTAACATTAGACGCAGATAACGCATTAAAATATGAAAATTCTTTTGTAACAATGAAGTCGTGTGCGTAATTAATTTCTAATTATAATTACTAGATAGACTTTCAAACGGTCACTGAACCGGTCAAAACATATATCTTTAGATCATTCATTTCTCTATTTTTCGGAAGAATGTGGACAAAAACACGTATCAATTTGTGGGCACGGTCCGGTAAAAGTCATCCATCAAGCCTGATGATGTCTACTATTCACGTGTTGACGGCAGAAACATTACTATACCGCGTGTTTAATATAACAATTGTAAATACTTACAGTGTGAGCATAAAGTAGAAAAATACACACTTTAAAAAAAAAAATATCCAGTCATGAAATTTCATGAAAATATGAAATCATGGAAATACAAACTTGCGGTGGAAAGAGATTAAAAGAAATTCTGAGACTTCTACACTTTCGGGTGTGTCGTTAATAACTATGAGTTAATCTAACCGGTTTGGGAATGATTCCATATTGTGATTAAAAACTAATGAGGCATATATTTTTGGCCATGTAGTTTTTTACTTATATGCATAGTCCAATCGAGATTTTCGTTATTCTGGCTAATATTGGTATGTTTATTCCTGATATCTACCTAAGAAATCAAGAATATCAGTTGCTTTTAATCTAACGTGTATATCTTATCTGCCAGCAGTGATGAAAGGGACTTGTCAAACTTGCTAAATAAATTTTCTCTTTACTTTAATATGCTTCGTTTTTTTATATGCTTAGTGTATAATTTTTTTTATTTTTATATGAAGTTTATGAGGAAATTATTTATATGAAATAGATTATTAAACTGAATTATAATTATGAATTTATAGCAAACGGTTGACAGTTTAATGATGGCTGAATCAGAACAAATCCTCGGTTTAGTCTAGACTCTAGAGGTGTGCATTGTAAGAAACGCTGTACACTCCGTAGCTCTTAAATCCATTATTTATTGACTGTAGAGAAGTACTTGTAACGTTTTAAAAGTAAATAAATATATTACATACATTTCGGTTGCAATGATGCTGCTAAGAAAATAATTAAAATTACACTACATCTTCTTATACGTTTACATCAGTAAGGTAATGATCAAATCAATGTTTCCACATCAAACTATGTTTGAAACTGTGGACTTTTCATCGAATGAAGGTAAAATATCAATGTTTTTTTAGTTTGCTTAAAAATTAAAATAATTTATAATCACCCTGCATTTTCTAAATTGTCTAATACGTATTCTAATATCACCGTCAGAGTATCAGCGCAACACCCACATTAGTTCAAACTCCAGACCGTAACTCTTAAATTTGAGCCCACACTAAGTTATGTAATAATTTGACATCATTATGCACTGAGTGAACTGAACTTAACTGATGATGCCTGTCAGAAATGCGAAAGCTGCTATTGCTTGCGGTTCGAATAAAAAAAGTAAAACAAAAAGAATGCTTCAAAATAATCAAAAAAATAGCTTTCTTCTTACTGACTTGATATATTATTATTAATAGCAGCAATACCAAAGTAATTATTTAAGACAAAGGACAGATTAATCAGAGTTATCTAGAAAAACAACTGTGATTTTTTTATCTAAAGTTTCCATCAAAGGTTAAGTATCTATTATTTATTATATGTTTATTTATCGCCTAATTAGGTCTACATAATTATTATATACTCATATTTAGAGAAATTAGAAATATAATATCGTAAGATATACTTTTTAGCCGGTTCATATTAATACTTCTCACATTGTTATTGTTTTTTGTATGTGACTATTTTCCAATTCAAAACATATCTATTTATTACATACATTTTTAAAATACACGTTGTCCGGTATCTTTTTAGTAAATGTTACAACATAATTGGGACCATTGACAAATATTTAAATTACCTTTATAATATTTTTGGTATTACGAAAAAATATTTAAATACCGAAGAGTTTTAATTATAATATGATTTTCCCCTTATATGCACACTTTTTAAGAAGCGTACAAAACAATTTTAAATCAAAACATATTTAGAAATATCCACTTATTGAGAAATATATTGAAACTATTAATTTATGGGTAATTTATCGGTTTTTTATAAAAAAAAGGACAATAGCTATTTGTCAACAAGTGGGCAATGATCGAATTAATTTTTATTGTCTATGGCCGTAGCCAATTCCAGATATAACTATTACCATGACTACTGTTTGAATTATGAAACGAAAAAACATTGTTTTCCACTTTCGTTGGGAAGGGAAAATTATTTTCGGTTATGGCAACACGCGATACAATGACTTTCAAATCAATCAATCATTCACTTGTCTTCCAAAGTTGTGTTTTCAACTAGAAGTACCATGTCTTGTTAAGTACGTACAATACTTGTAATTTTTTTTAAAGTCGTTCATTCTTAAAAAGCTGACATACTCATATATCATATTATGAAAATTAAAGTTGATATATATAATGCAAGTTATAGGTGTATGGAGTGCTATATAACACGAAATAGACTGTTATGTAAATGTTTATTATGCACACCCTCTAATGTATTCTGGTCCACACGTGTGACAATCACTAATGTATGTAGATATTTACACATTACTGACATTACAATATTGTGAGCATAGACAAACAGGACTGTAGTACAGTGACGTGCTCTGAAGGGTGTATTATTGACAATCTTGAGACAACGGATATTTTTATGGTCTGATTCTAACGGTGGAGATAGAACGATAATTTATTTACAATGGTAATGGATCGACGCCTTAACGCATTAAATGCAGATTAAGAGTTGCTACTGGCAACCAAATAAACTCTAGCTATTTCATTCATGGTGAAGGTCGGCACCATTCATGATTCATCTTTGTCATGATAGACATCGGCAAAACTATCGATGCATAAATAGGAAATATATCGGGCATTATAGCATATTATTTTGCTTGCATTCAAAGGAAATAAAATAAACAATATAATAGTCGTCGAAATATTTTTTTACACTCTTTGGTAAGCCACTGCTAGAAGTCGTAGAATGATTTGAATGAACTTGTAACGCGTGGGCGAGATGTTAAGTCGACACTTCCTTATCAAGTAGATCACAGGTTCGATTCTACGTCTATATACAGGATATACTGTTGGTTACTCAAGAGAATTGTGAAACCACAATTATTCAAATTATATACAATGTTAGACATTGACTGTGAAATCGACATCCGTTTCCGATTTACGTGCTACTTTGCAAATGAATATTTGTGACACTCAAAATTAAAAAAACATTGCAGCTGCTAATTTCTCGCAAGTTTGTTTTCAATGTTATTTATAATATTATATTAGTGGTCACTTATTTTTTTAATAGATACAAATATAAAATTAATCGGTAAAAATATAATCATTTTAAGATCGCGTTATATGGAAACCGCGTTGTTTAAGGTTACTTTATGAATTCCATAAAAAAATTAAATATAAACCAATTTGCATAAATACGCACTGCATTATATGAGGGTTACCGGTAAAATGGTACGCCGGTGTTTGATATTTACCTCAAACAATAAAAAAGTTAAACTTTCATATAGATCCTTATTTGTGAGTTAGATTTGAAATATTATATAGCTATGATATGTATAAGGAATATAATAATTCAACGAAACATTGACCAATACTGAATAGTGACATATCTAAGAAAATAAAATACTCAAATCAGCCTGTCACATTCAATTATTATCGGTTCGAACATATTCAATTGGTTTAATAAAGAGTAGGAATAGGTTTATCAAGGATCAGAAGGTCAAATTCTTATGTGAGTCTCGGAGCAGCTGAATCAATATCATCACAATATGATAAAACAATGCAGTGGGCCTCAATTGCCTTCTGTTACTCATTACTATCAATTTAATATACATTTAATATAACATGTCTATAAAAAGGCATAATGTAGATTTGTAGATAGACAAATCGAATATCACGTTAAAATAAGAGTAGAATTCGGTCGAATTTTGAAATCTCGGATTTTTCAGAATTTCGGAATTGGATCAAAATTTGGAGGTTTCTCGTTTTTTTAGGTCTCATATTATCCTAAGATTTTTACTTTTGTGCGTTCGTTCAAAAATTTAGCTCGCATACCCTCGTTCAAGTTTGTACCCACAATCATTTGTGTGACCATTCTTTTTTTCCTGAAAACGGTACACCTACTAATTTTAGGTAATTTTACGGCATATGATATAAATAATAAGACCGACCATCTAGCGACATAAAATAAAATAGCAAATAAACCATTCGTTGATATGGGATGCTTTAATCATTATTATTGCTTAATATTAACATATGATTGATTTGACACTATTAAATCTACTGTGAGTTTTGAAAGTTGGTAGTTTATATTATAAAACGAAATTAAAATAGTGGTATGCACAATTTCACTATCTAAAAAATATTGGTAATTAAACATTAAATGATATGAAAATAATAATAAACTTATTCAGAAATAATTAGTAGTTCAAATTAATGTTAGAGAAACTCAAGTCTGAACTGAATTCAAAGACTTCTTTCTACTTTATCATTTTCCTTGTGAGGTTCGCAAACCAGAAAACAATGAAAGAACAGTGTTATAATATCGTAAATTATTTAACACATGGTCACCGTATTTTTTATGATTTTTCATGCTTACTTGCGTAAATTTGTATGAGCGTGTATAGCCTCCTTAAGGTGAATTCGGAATTTGTCTTAATTTTTTCGAAATTCAAAAAACAAACAAGAATTATGGAATTCGTTTTGAAATCCTGAATTAAGTGAATTCTATTCTTAATTTGAATAAAACTTAAAAAATATATTTATTGTATTTTATCAATTAATATTCATGCAATTGCATTGTATGTGTATCTTTCTTTATAGTCCAGCGGCTTTTGTAAATTATGATAAGCGTTGATACTTTTCTTTACTACTTTATTTACTGCCAATTATAATTGTTGATTTCAGTCAATAATTGTAAGCTGTTATCTTGCTGAAACACATTTATTTGCTATTTCGATTTGTTTTGTTCTGAAAGTGGAGTATACGGATATATACAGAGTAAATGTATACACTCCGAAAGTGGAGTAATATGGATCTCCGGAATGTTAAGACATATATATATATATATCTTGGTAGATTATTTGTTCCTTAGAAAATTGCTCAATCCAATGGGGATCAATTCCTGCATTTTTGGGTTTTAAAAAACCCCAGGCTAAATTACTAGGCGCGCTAGCCTCTACGCTACCGGGGAAACTTTATTGAATTTTAACTAATAAGAATTTTAGAATATTCTCAACTAGCAATAACTTGCGATATTATAATATTATTTAATTTGGGAGATCTTGGTGGGATTTTTCTAAAATTCTCAATTACCACTTCAAACTATAATATATACTTACTATAATGTTAATGATATTTACAAAATAGATTACATCGTTAATATAATTATATTTCATCTTAATTGTTTTTGTCCGTTTTACTTTCACATCGTTTGTGAATAAGAACTCGAACATATAATATATGTAGTCTGAAGATTAATAAAGGCGGTAAAGAATGGAAAAAGATCGCTTATATGGAGTATAACAAATTGGATCTATCTTTGAACTTAATAAAAAAATGTTTTAATTTGTCCTTATGTATTTTGACAATTTATGAAGGCGGAACAAATATAAATTCGTGGAATTATTGTATTATGGAACAAGACAGATACCAATAAAGTGCATCACATTTAAAAGAATTATCATTGAGTATATACTCAGAAATACAAAACGAATGTATTGAAATGTAGTAATTATTTGCATTTAAATGAATATTAATAAAAAAAAAATCAAGTCACGAGATTTTAAAATTAAAATAAATGTGATCAATATATTTTTATCCTTCCGAGTGAAAACAAATAATGTGAAAAAAGGTTTATTTTAATTTTATTAAATGTACATACGTACATACACAATTTTAACATTATTACATATGACGAAGAAGCTGCTGCTTTAAAGCTATGAGTAGGGCGTGGTGGAAGTAACAAAGTTAACATACAGTCAAAGCCCGCTGTAGCAAATACAAAAGTAACAAATTTTCCAGTATAATTAACATAATTTATATTGGCGAACCGGAAAAACTATACCAATTTTACGAAACTTTATAAGGAAATTTCAGTGTAACGGAACAAAACGGGCTGTGCGAGTTTCGTTATAGTGCGATTTCACTGTATATATATGTATATAATCTAATCTGTCCTTAGAACATAGTGGTGACAAGTCTACAAAGCTTATTAAGCAGGGCGCCGCTTTGAAGACGACGAGTCAAAGGACAATTCAAGAGGATTAAATGTAATAATAATAACATTATAATACTATAGAATATGAAAACATGAACAGAACTGTATTAACATATTTCAACAAAATCGCGGACATGATCAACGTTGTATTCCACTACATGCTCACTACTTCATGACAGAAGATATCAGATATTACTAATTAAATATTTATTATGATTAAAACTATTTTATGACACGTATTTCTCTGTCGGAATATAACGTTCTCTGGCAGTCTATCGCATTATAGACACACATATGCATTAAACTTCACTGTATACTTATTCCTTGAACAAGATGCAAATTAGTTATGAATTATGTTTTAGTTGGGCTCGGATTCCAGACGGGACACGTACTGCAGTTTCCATTCCATCATGAGGTCATAGCCCGCGGCGCTCCCGTCTCGTCGCTTTTTCAGTCGCGTGATGTCATAAGCAGATATATATATATTATAAAAAAAATATGTATCCATATCTGTACAACACTTAAGACAGATTGTTGTTCCACATACAAGAAAATTTTACTTGCCAAAAATATACAGAAGGTACGCTTTGACACTGTGCGATGTACCTAACGTGTTTATATGTTATACAATGGGTAATTTGATATCCCATCAGCGTGTATAATATTCCCACTATGTTGAAATATGTTGAAAGTCAATTGAAGGATACAGTGTCATGCTTTTATACGCCAACTGTAGTAAAAAAGGACATTCATTCTGTCTTTCAATGTGACCTGTTTTTTTGGAAATTAAAATTATTTATACATCTGTGTATGACATTTTACTAACGATACAAGGAAGGTATGTACATACACTGTATGTTGAGATAGTATCTAAAATTAATATAAATAAATGTAAACAATAAATAAAAAACAACATATTAAGTTAAATAATAAATCAACTTACCCTTTCCCATCCAAAAAGCCACGGAAGTTCCTTTAAAAGCAGCATGAAATAATACAAAAAGTTTTGAATGCAAACAGAGGACATATTATAATGAAGTAATTACATAGTATATTTTTATCTGGGGTAATACTTGGTGAACATGTATATATATATTTATGTTAATATGGTAGCACAGTTTTCAATCATTGAAAGAAGCCGTACTCAATCAAAGGCAGAAGTCCCACCTATTTTTCTTTAAGTTATGGTGGATGGGATATGTAATCCGTATGATGGACAATCGTTGCACAGATTAATCGTCAGTTGGTATCCAGGGATACTGGAAGACTACAAGGCTGTTCTAAGACGGTATCGGTAGATGACGTAAGGAAGTGCAGCGAAATTACATGACATCGATAAGTGTCGTGCCCTAGTCCTAGTCAATGCGGACTTTGGTCTAATCCACTCGATCGGTTGTTATTTATCTCATCGATGCCTAATATACAGATGATAATATTTTATAATACATTATTATGTATCGAATTCGAATTTTTTAACACGACACCATTCTAGCACTCACGTATGCGTACGAAACTCATTTCAAGTGTAGTCCAAGAACTTCGAATAACTATTTTATACACATATTACACTACATGTCTATATTGTGTCAATATCTTTCGATATAATGTTTTCAATTGACGGACTGTATTTTTTAAGCGTCTAAACTGGCTTGGTACGAGACATATAATAGTATACCTAAGGCAGTTAGTGCTCTTGTATCAATGTAATTTTATTATATATTACGTTTCAGAAAAAAATAATGTATTGTATGTTCGTTGGCCAAATATTATATTTCAACTATAGACGAAATTCGATATAATATACTTTTTTCTGACAAGGCTGTTTGTTTCGAAAGAAAAGTAAAAACCATTTATTTCATAAGTGCATACTTGACTTTATGATATCTAAACTATATGATTTTTGGTTATTATTCAAATTGCTGTAATTATGTACTTTTACTGAGTTGAATAAACCACTGGAATATTTGCATAATTATTATCGAATGGGATAGTTATATTAATTGTTTCGAAATTATTCGGTATAATGATTATAAACTTTGCTAACTATAATTTTCACGTTCAAATTTATTTTCAGAATATTTTATGTTTAAATTAGAAAACAACCATCGACCATCCGTCAAATTAGGTAAATACAATTTGGCGAACAAGTAAATGCCAGTAGCAATTCGAAAATTTAATTGTTTTTCTTTTCTCAAAATTACTTAAAATTTTCAGGTTAGTATTGATTTTTGCATTTTTGGCAATGCTTAAATGAAATTTTCCATTACGCTACAGTAGGTAAGTATTTTATTTCATAAAATCTTCCTTTTAGCTTAATCCTAAATATCTATTTAGAGTGTTACTATAATTAAATATAAATGAATAACCACTGATTATAAATGTCAGTCTTCTAATTAAGTTGCATATAAATTGAATTAAAATGTCTCCACTACCCCAGAAATAAAAACGCATTCCATTCGGTAAAATAAATTTATAAAAAGAAAGTTTCTACACAATTCAAGAATTTTAAAAAGCACGAGGTTAAAAATGATTTAATCAATTTGTCACATTTGCTCAAAATTTTTAATTTAAAAAAAAATAAAAACTAATGATGGATAGGCGTAATATTGTCCTAACAACGTTAATAAACATAAAATGAATGTTGATTTCAGTTTAAGAACAGGTTTAACTGGAATTATAAAAAAGTGTATTTTAATAACTATTTTATATTATGTGATGAAAGAGTTCTCCGGCATTTTTGTGCTCGCCGAGCTGTACTAGTTCATAGTAAAATTATTATAATAACTAGAGCATTTAATATTTACGATTTTTAAGCAATGGAAGAAACTCTTAACCGAAGATTAAATCGGAAACAGCTGTAAAAATGAAAGTGGGCATCTGCTTCTTGGCGATAAAAATCATATTAAATTTTTAATTTCATTAACGAGATGTTAGGCTAAACAGATTACTTAAGTAAATGGCTGTGGCAATACTTCACCTCCCGCAAAGACTTGAACACAGTCGTCTGGTAGAATGTAGAAATTTTATAAATACGAACTATGGTATACATCAATACGACAAATAATTTATTCCAACATAAAACTATAATCAGTAAGCATTTGAGTTTCTATTGTTTTGTTCAATACAGAAATTAAAGAAATTCGAAAATGATTTTCAATTTATATGCATTATAATTTTAAATAATTGTTGATGTCATTGTTAACAACGATTGTTGGTTTCTATGGAAATATTTGAATAAACAAATAATAATAATGGGTGATGTCAGATTGTTTGCTATAGATATTAAACTTGATTTTTGAGTATTTATATTTAAAAAAAAAAAACATTAAAGTTGTTGCAATTTGTTCATACAGGCTGTCTAAATGCTTTACGACATGAATTTAGTAAGTACGAGAGTTTTAGCTGTATAATATTATCACATTAAATTAGTTACAATAAAGACGCTAATAAATAGTGATGCTTGACGTATTGTGCAGTCAAATCCCGCTATAGGGAATGCCGAAATAACGAAATTTCCAATATAACGAACACATAGTGGACTGGAAAAAGGATATATGGATAAATCTCGTTTTAAGGAAACACGAGGGACCACCCTTTTTGCTTCGTTATTCTGGATACAGGAAAAGTATTAATACATTTTATATAAACGTTTGCTCGGGACAGTAAAAATAGGCGTATATACAGTATGACGAAACAAAACGGGTGGTCCCACGAGTTTCGTTATAACGTAATTTGACTCTATAGTGAAAAATTGGGCAAATTCTGGTGACCTGATAACTCAGTCTTTTTAATCCTGAACTTCATTCTTACTAATGATGGTAGTGTATATAAAAACAATGTTTTCTTTTCGATATTCAAGTCTCCGGCTGAAAGATAACACTGCATATTATGAAATGCATTCGTTCAGTATTGCGGTTCCTGAATAATTGATTTGAAACAAAACAATATACGACAAAGATAAATGAAAAAATACTCTTTCAGATGAGTAAGCTGATGATTGAAATATTTTCACGTTAAGCAGAAGTTGTACTCACGGCCATGTCCTCGCTGCGATATGCTGCCAGGGTCCCCCTGTCTTGAAGTAACACGCAGAAGTGCGGTTGCCAGTCTGCTGCCGGGCCCAATTCATCTGCGAAAATAAAAGAAAAAAACATTAATTATATTTATTAACTGTAAACATTAAACAGTTCGATACTATAATCTATAACGACAGCGTATGTTATAAATTAAAAGCCTACTTCAAATGTTTTAACATCAGCACCATTTAAATGTTGTGGGCGTATTTGTATTTTCAATATCTCTAATGGTAACGACAGTTTTATAATAGGTTGATGATATATTACAGTGCTCCGCAACCTTTTTTCTTTGAAGGCACACTTCACGTCTTTTCTAAAATTTCGCGGCACACTGCAAGAAAAAAGACGCTGCGGCGGCATTTCTCATGTCTTTCTACACATTGTGAAGGGATCCACTCCGAAAGTGGAGTATATAGATCTCCGCAATGTGAAGACGTCTTTATTTATTTATTATTTTTCACGATAATTTTTTGTCAGACCCAATGGGGATCCAGTTCTACATTTTTTAATTTAAAAAATGCGACTGAGGGAGAATCAAACCCGCATCCCCCAGATTGTTAGACGCGCATGCTACCTACTACGCTACCGGGGAGCTAGGTAATCGTATGAATTAATTAATTTATTGCATTTTATTAGCATACTCATTTTAGTCTAGTTTTAGATAATGTAGTTTAGTGGCTTAAGTAGCAGAATGATAAGTGCGTATACATATGAATCACTCAGTACGGTGATTGTAATTTTGAGTTCCGTAACTGTGGAATATATATTTATAGTAAAAGACAAACAATCTTCACATTGTGGAGATTAAAATGTTCCACTTACTTTGCACGGGTATGGTAAAAGAATATATATATAAGAACTAAATTAAGTAATAGTTTTCGTTCAACTAATCGTTCTTATCCAGCGTACTTATAATATAGTGGAACAAAATATGTATAAATTCACTTTCAGTACAAAATACAAATGCCCCTTATAGCTAAATTGTTCAGGATATTTAAAGTTTTAATTTTTTCATTGAATTAAAGCATATCGGCTTGGAGTGTGTTTTATGTACTCAGTGAGTTCAAGAATTTAACTAGTCCTTGAACAGTCTGATGATGATAACAAACACAACTGATGGCTTACTAACAGACATGAAGTGTTTTAACAATAATGCCGGCTGTTACTGGCTAATTATGTTCGTTTCCACAAAGTCAACCAGCAGAACTGTCGCCTGTTTTTTAATTGATGATAATTGAAGATTCAGACGGCTGGTCATCACCCTTTTTTTATTGACTTTTACGAGACACATGCAAAACAAAGTTGGTATATTTGAAAATTGATAATTGCAATTAATTGAATAAGTTAATTGGTCACGAAAACCTCGAATATCACGTAAAATAATACAAATGTATGTTAGAATATTCTGTTTGCCACTTTCTATATTTTTTTTGCCTAGAAGACCGTGGACAAAATGTAAGTTTGTCTTTTTATATTTTTATGTTTGAAAATAGATTGCCATTACAATGTGAAGATCCATCTACTACATTTTTAGAGTGATCATCTTCGCATTGTTGACATCTAAATGGCCAATTTCGAAGTGGAAATTATTTTCGGCATGTGACTCGTCGTAAATAAAAAGTCCTAGGTTCAAATCCTGCGGCTAACATATAAGATGTTACCAATAGAATGACCGAATGACTGATCATCCGCTCAAAATGATTTGTTTATATATTTACCAAATCGTTCAGATATGCGTCATTCATCTCGGAGGGAATAGAGATTAACTTTTTTTTTAAATTAGTAAATCTCGAACAATGCTGTTTTAAAAAATATATGTTTTTTACATTATTTGACTAACATCTCGAAAAATAAATCTTTTTTTTTTTATACCATGTTCGCTCCC
>JAGVSQ010005000.1:0-18392 GCA_022683975.1 Rhyacophila evoluta | reverse complement strand
GAGGCAATCTCGTTAAACATCACCATTGCTCTCCGCATTGGCATGGCTACTGGCATTTAGGAATGAAAAATAGCTGATGTAATGAAATAAATATAAATAAACTTATAAAGCATATTTTTTACTATTGTAAATATCAACTTTGGAAGGTATGGGAAGCACGTGTCCGTTTATGTTGCAAAGCGTTCAATGCCTAAAAAATGGATGCAAAATGAGTTAAAATCTTTATTAATAATTTATTCTCATCAGAAATAGTAGTTAACTTATGTATGTTAAAATTGTGGAAATTCGAATGTTGATAGTCGGAGCGGAAATGATGAAAACTGTATTCAAAGATATATATATATAGCTGCAAAACGTGTAATTATAAATGGGAAAAGGAATAAATTTTCATTAGTAAGACATATAATAAAAGTCCAATAAAATAGAAGCAATATATATATAATGACTGAGAGTGAATCTTAGCACAAATACGTCTGGAATTTAACCGTTTAGTTTTAATTAAATAATAAACAAAAAATTAACACACTTATATACTTTTTTGAAATGTGTTATAATTTATTACAATTATTCGATTACTCAAAGAAATCGATATGGGTGGCAAAGGTGGCCCGATAAAGCAAAATATAATGTTAATTTGATACATGTATCAGAAATAATTAACTTATAAATATACTTAAAATAGCATGTAATTTATAAATATATGTGTAAAAAAATATTGTGAATACTGAATTAGACAAAAATAAAAAAGGGACGGATTTAATTTGAATCGTTTAAAAATACCGTTTGATTATACCTGCAAATGACATTTCTGAAAGCACACACGTGAAATCCCGGCGCCAATACACGAATTATTATTTCCAGCAAACTGAACGGTTACAAAGAGAAGTCGAAACGCAACGAAAGCTCGCGTGTTTAACACATTTTAATTAAATTAAAATAACCAGAAGCGCTTCGGGTTAATGTGATATATCGCTCAAAAGCAAATCGGTTTGGGGTTTGTCACCGAAAATAAATACGCCAGGAGTTGAAAGAGTAACATTTACGTCCCATACGCCACACTATAATGATTAGAAGATATTTTTGACTGTATGCATCCAACATGCCTTAAATTCGACAAAAACAAAACATTGGTTAAAAATAATTATTGCCATCAGTATGATATCTCCATTTATACTTTTGTATTAGGTTGTGCTTACTCAACAAACATAAATGTTTCTCTTTTTAATTTATCGTTTTTCTCTTGTTATTTAAAATAAATTTAAAAAAAAAACAGCGATCCGTGTTTTTTGCTATAAATAATGAAAATTACAATTTGGAATAGGGAATTTAAGCTGTAATTATATATGTATATTAAATACTTTAAAAAATTACTCTGTGTAAGACAGTTTTCATGGCGAGATTATACAGACGTACAAACAAACATACATATGTATGCACACAGATAAACTCTTAATTTAAATGAAGCATTCAAGATTTGGTACTTGATTTTTTTTGCCTTTCCAACAAATTGATCATTATACATGTCATGTTTTCAAGGAACGTTTGTATTAACTTGAGATTTTGAGATGAATAACAATTTTACGGAACAGATAATGTAATTATATTTTAATTTATTTAAGTATCATATTTATGAATATTTAGAATGAATGATACAAATGTAAACCATTATTACTGAAAAAACTATTTCAAAACATGCCATATTCTCTTTTCATACCCAATATATAAATTGTAATATATAATATATACATTAACGAGTGATTTTTTTATAAACTGTTATGTTTTTATATTTAAACGCTAATTTTCTGTAAATTGAACTTTTTGCCATATATTCCTATATATTAAAATTGCTAAGCCACGACGTTCCTCATTAACACTTGGCCTGCGGGACCCGAAATATTCCGTGATTGTGTAATCTAATAGTTATCTGCTGAACTCAGAACGTTCCGTGCATTATACATTAGATATTTTCATCTCCAACTTTAGTCAAAAACTTTTGCTACATTTTTTATAAGAAAACCAAAGATCTTTCTTACTCTATATTTCGTATCAATTTGCAAATGTGTTAGGGTTATCCTATCCTAGACTATCATTCTTTGACCGAAATCGTCTTATTTAGTTTATTTTTTTTCCAGTTCGGATAAAATATTTTAAATACTTCCATAAATTTTAAATGAGTTTATTATTGACAATGGCGATTCTATTATATTTTATCTTAAACATTAAAAGTGATCAATATCTTAGGTTTAAATGATGATTATGCAACATATGAACATAACATAATATTGAGATGTTGATAAATTGATTCTGCATAGATTTTTTAGAACAATTAATAAAAAAATACTGAAACATTTAAAGTGTTTTAGTTATGTTATTTTTTGCAAACGTTACGCCACGAGTTTGCCAGAAGCAGCCCGTAGTTTAAGTGTTAACGCGTGTACCTTTTGTGTACGGTATTGTGAAAACAGCTCACCATTATGTAACCATTAATTTTTAAGACGCGTAAAATACCGAGACAGCATACTGTTATATACATCTCTCGATATGCTTCAATATAATAATATACGAGAGTATTAAAATATAGCACAGAAGACATTGTAGTATGATATTGAGTATATGTCATGAGATTCAAACAATAATTATTTGAATAGAACACACAATATTACTTGCGATAGAATTTCTAACAAAGCTCTGTTCTGTCTTTGTCAGTTTGTTGGGAATTATATTTGAAATATATGCAGTACTATAAAGTTATACGATACACTTACAATGTATCACGACCTCTTACTAATACTTCCTTAGTGTGTGAAGGGAGTTATTGGAATTTGTTTCCAATATAATATAGTTGTATAAATCGTTGTATACGTATATCGTTGTATTGTAAAAATCAGTGGTATACGATCCTAATAAATAAAAAAAACAAAAGTCAACTTTCAAAAATAATTATTAAATGTTCTCGTTTCACCGCCGTTTCATAAACAAGACGAAAATATAAGAATATGTATGCATTTGAATTGTAAAAAATATGTGATAAAAACTTCATGTACTATTGTCAACGGTACAATTAAAAACAACAATAGTGAAGTTTAAAAGAAGTGCGTATGTTTATTTTGTGGAATACCACACTGGTGGCAGATTGGTAGGCGTGGCTTTGAGGTACCAAAAACAGTAGATTTGAATCCCACAGCTGAATTTTGAAATTTAAAGTTAACGCATACCAGAATTGATGTTTAATGGATTGAACAATTGCATGATGACAAGTTCTTGTGGACATAGCCAGTCAAGATAAGTCTATATTAAATACATATTTATTTATTACAATTTTTCGAAAATCATGGTTAAAAAATTATCTAAAATACGATTAAAATACATAAAATATGTAAAAAATATTGAGCACTAAAATTCTAGTGTCTATGTAGAATGATATGGGTTATGGTTTTGGCCCAGTATAGTCGTTTGTATGATGAAATACAACTTACAATATATGATAAAATGTTCATATAAATTTAAATATATGTAAATAATCCCAATAGATAAACCTAATCTCATATAAATATTGTAAACTAATTCAAAATTAATTTATATTAAAGCTATAGTGCTTGAATTATCTTCATCAAACAGAGAGTCTATTGTAATTAAAGATTTGATAGGGTTTGCATAAATGTTCTTCGTATAAAACCATCCAAATCAAGTTTTGGTAAATTCATAGATTAATTTATTCGTACTTCACGTTTGTACGTCATTGTGCAAACTTGAATATTCAGTATAATTCTGGAGTAGATTGCGGATGAGGAACATTGTAAGAGTTTTTTTTACATGATTAGTTTTAAAAGGTTGCACGCCACTGCTAGTGTAATGAAATTTCGTATGATATACAAGTTAATACATAGCATTAAAATGAAATTCTGAAAGACTTGTTTATTTATAGTTGAATTAAATTTATTTTGAAATAACTGTTTTGTTAAGAGGAATGTACATGGAATATTTTCCTTCGTTATAGTTACCAATAAAGTACGAAATATATTGATTGACAATATAATTTTCGATGATATGAAGAGCGGTGATACTCGTAGAACATTGAATCTAGAAAATGAAGCGAATAGATATTCAAAGTGTAAAAAATGGAGATGGTCGTTACGCTGAGCATCGAGATTCCACCACCAATATGCATGTGCTCACCATTGATAGGACCAGACAAAAATAAAGACAATGTCAAAAACAGTATTTTGTGACAGTTGTAATAATTTTTTGAAAAGAATTTTTGAATATTTGCTGATTTCGCATAAATTTATTTCACATAATATTATCGTTTTACGTTATTTTACCTCCAATTTGCCAAAACCATGCTTAAAAAATAAAACACCCTTTTTTTAAATTAAATAAGTAATTATTCAATACACAATAACGCAGTTTTTATAAACACTATTTATTTGTATATATTATTAAGATATTATTAACACTATTTAACTGTAAAGTAACGAAATACTAATAAAGTATAAAAACTTATCTGGATTTATTTTTTCCTATGAGAATTAGTTGTCGGGTAATTACTCCATCTGCTGGGAGTAAAAAAAATAGCAACTCACGGAGTTGAACTTCCAGCATTGTAGTAGACACGCTTATTTTTTGACCGCCAGTTGAAAATATGTATTTTATTAAATACATACATCCGTAGCACTGAGTTATATTCACTAAAGAGTTCATTGCCATTACGATCAGTCGTTTCCACTAGTTATTATATTATTAACGTCCTTTCAAAAATGTTGATTAAAATATAAATTTACTTAACTGCAGATAGAGATCGAGTAATCGAGGTAATAATGTATTTATACGAGCATTTACCAAATATATTATTTATATATATGATATCTGTTTTAATACCGTAGGAAAAACCATATTAAAATAAAAAAAGTTATTAAAAATATTATAATTCAAAAGAAAACGTTTAAATTAAGAAAAAAATTTAAGAGTTCAAGAAAAAAATACCATTATTTTAAACCGTAGTTTAATTTAAAATTTTATCAGATTAGGAAGCTCTAATACCCGAGACCGTTTATTTTCCGCAAACTTAGCTTCTTTTACTTGAAATGCTATTTTGAAACAATGGGCCAATAAAATGAACTTTTTTGTTACTCAGCAAATATATTTTTAAAATAAATTCTAATATTCTCTTACCGGAAATATAATAATTGAATTTATTAATAACACCTACACCATTACTTTTATACGTCATGACACATATTCCATATTGTTTTATTAATCAATTCAGGTCTATCACTACTTTCTACGCATTTATTATAAAATATACTTGAATATATATAACAAAGCGAACTGTTTGCGTTCAGATAATGTTTGTATTTTTATTTCTTGAATTAAAATACGTCTTAAAATATGCATTCAACTGTACGAGTATCATAGAGTAAATGTAAAATACAATGTGCCATCAATAAATTAATAATATTTAAGAAATATTACATGCCACAATGATTATTTTGTATGCATGAAATATTGTGAAAATGAAAACGAATTAGCGGAATATGTTTGTAATTTAATACAGTTATTGACATAATACATATGTTTTAGAGAGAAATTTAAATAAAAATAATGAAAATCGTATCTTCTTATTATTATATTTAAGTTCTAAGTTATATGAAATGGAAATTACTGAAGCAAATAAATTATCAATCATGTATAATATTTAAATCAGCTTAGTCGTTTACAAATATTAAATTATTATTTATTGAAAACTTAGTAGCCGTTTATTCATTACAGAGTTGTTAAGAATTATTTGGATTTAAAAAATCTTGGGTAAAACATTTTTGGTGAAATTAGTTCAGTATGCGAAAATGATAAGCGTATGTATGAGCCGTGAAAATTTTAATATTATATATCGAACAGGTTTATCTTTCACTCCTAGATGGTGCTGTAAGGTTTTTAAAACTGCTTTATTCAAGAAAAATGATAAATTTGATAATATATCAAATGTGGCCACCTTTACATACTTTGTCAAAAATGTGCCTTGTCGTTGTTCTTGGCGTACATTCAATAACGCCACGGTAATGAAATCATTAACGAAAGTTACAAGAATTGTTATTTCATTGTCATTGTCAAAGTACTTTAAGCAAATGAAATCAATGACGAGTGTTTTGATAAATTAATAATATAGTAAAGCTATGAAGTATAATATTGAAAAATATCACGTTGGACTTCATGCCAGGTGGCTTAAAATTGACCATTTATATGGTTCGTGAGTAGGTTAACAGTTTGTTATTTAGAGAATATTGCACAATATTAAAAGACATTTATTCAGTTTTAAAGATCCATATCCTTTGTGTTGTATATATGTATAAACATTCATATCTAATCACGGATCATAATCGCATCGTCTACTATTGTCAATAGTAGTCTATATTATTCCACAATGATGTAAATGAACATAATGCTTGTAAAGCACATAATAATAAATTAAACGGTTTCAGTAAAAAGTTCGAAAGCTGAGATAGGCAGAATACAGATGAAATAGTTTGTCAATCTCCACATTTAAGACAGGAAACACATTTACCTATATCCTGAGATACATGAGACAGTGATATCTGTGTCAGGATACATTCGTTACGGTAGAGGTTTCCAAACTATACGAAGGATCTCCCCGGGGACATTTTTCTACGATAGCCATAAAGTAATAAGAAAAAGTATTTGGAAGCCGTTATAAAAAAAACGTTGATTTTTTTAGCAATTGGCATTTGTATGTTTTTCGTTATTTTTATTATTACATTTACAACTAAGGTCGGTTATGCGCTTATAATAAACGATCAGGAGTAATTTTATGTTTCCCGTAATGAATTCATAAATATATTATAAAAATCAATTCAGTTGAAAATCAATTAGCATTCAACACCTTTATGTGATGGTATAAATAATAAAGTTGGATCATCTACTTTTGATGTTGAATTTGACCTATTTGAAAAAAAATATCGCAGTATATAAGCTATGAAGATTTTATGATAATATTTTTCCTCAATTAGTACAAAATTAAAATTTAAAAATACAAACGATGTCCCAAAACAAGCGAACAATTTAAAATTTGCGGCATTGTCCTCCATACATTTTTCACGGTTTTTGAAGGAGAACTTTAGAAAATCACAAGAGTTCACCAATAATTTAAGATCAATGCTTGCCAATGACACCAAACAAAAATGTCCACTCTAGTTTTGCCACAAAAAAATGGCGAGCAATTTTGAAAATCGGTTCAATTTGGGATACATTTTACATTTGTCAGAGATGGATATTGAGATCCTTCAGCATATAATAATATAGTACATACTAAAAAGCCTGTTTATGGTAATATAATTGTAAATGAAAATAAATTCTATGATTTTCCAAGTATTGAAAACCAATGATTCATGGTGTTCAAGAAACTAAACGAAGCGAAGCCAATTCGTTCTCTGTGAAAAATTTCCTGATGACTTCGCTTCGAAGCTTTTTGTTCGAAGCTTTTTTATTCTAATCGAGATACTTAGTGAGAGAACGTAATGCTTTAAAAGAAGCCAATAGCATATTGTTTGAATTTAGTACAATATAACACATTTGATACGCCGAAATTATTTTCATAGAGTAATATTAAGTTACTCCGTATCTATAAAGATTTTTTAGCGATAGTATCAACGCATAATAATTAGAATTAAAAAAAAATTGGTGAAAAAAATGTTTTATTTAAAAGGAAATTAACATATTAGGTGTTATATAAGTTATATTGAAAGAATTGATCTCAATTGTTAGTGTTCATCGCTTATATTACGAGCGATAATCTATCGCTGTTTAGCAGTTAATCAATTGAAGGATATAATTATAACAGCGTTAGATAGAGATTGATGAATCTATTTTTTAATTTTACTGTCAAACTATAATCAAAAAATACAGCGTCTATAAACAAATTGATAATCAAATAATGTATTGGTGTTTTCCATTTGGAATTAACAAAGGTACAAATTACCAGTTGATAAAATAGGATTGTCATATTTATATTATGACGACTAAATTTTGAATATTATGCATAAGTATGGCTATTACTAAAGGCTGATGGAAATATAATTTATGGTTAGCAAAAAATGTGAATAAAATTTGTTAAAATAAACTTTTTTAAAAGCTGATACTGCAAAGTATGAGAAAATCCCCCATTAGAGCGATAGTGGTTTGGAAAACACGAAAGTCCTGAACGCGACGTTTCATAAAACCCCGTGTCCAAAAAAATAACCGCCTTCCACTCGACATCCGATCCTTGAGTTTTTAAGACACGCTGTTGAATAAATCGGGTCGAAAGCTTCAGGTTATGTGCCGGCACCTAAATGCATGGACATATCAGAACGAAGCGTCTAAGAAAAGCGATATATTTTTATCTATTCAATCGCGAATTTGACCAGTAAATTTTTGTGTTATATTAATGGTGAAAGAAAACTAACTTCTTTTATAAAATTGCTTAATGAATAAACTAAATATTTTAATGAATATTTATCAATAAAAAAGCAATATACATTATGATTGGTAACAATTTTCTTCCGTTGAGCTTCATTGTTATAAATTGTGCTCTTTTTTGTTGTGGTGGAGTTAGAGGATGGTTTTAATTAATATTACCAAAAAAAACTGTTAATAGTGTAAGTCAAATGTGACCGATTGAAGAAAAATAAATGATAAAACATATGAACAGATAGATGCCTGAAGAATAGGTTTACAGTCGTGAATGAAAATTAACTGCAGCATGAATATTGTTAAGCTAATTCAATAAGATGTGACAAAATCTATTAATTTTTTTATACCATGTTTGTTCCCAACATGGAGCATATGGATCTACACAGTGTGAAGATATCCACTCCAAAAGAGGAGTATATGGATATTTGAAATGTGAAGACAAAACTAGACGGATTATTTTTCACGCGAATTGTTTGTCAGACAATTACTCAACCCAATGGGCAACCATCCCTATATTTTTGATACAGATGGGGATTCGAACCCGCATTCTTCGGATCGCTAGGCGCGCACGCTACCAACTAGGCTATAGGGGAGACTATTAAATTACTGTTTTATTAAGCGTGAGGATTTGTATAGATTTAATTAGAGCACTATTGGCTGATATATGATACAAAATAATATGTCTTATTAGTTTTGTCAAGATCCGTAATTAAAAATTGTTAAAAATGTTATCTTTATTTATTTTATATGGCACATATTGATACTGGTTTTATTTTTATTATTAACTGAAAATTATTAAGAGTTAGAATAATAATAAAATTTCTCTAGAAAGAAACATTTATGCTCTTGCTTATATCTGGATAAATTATCGTTAAAAATAGTTGTGTATTCTTATAAAGTGGCGTTTGTAGTACAATTTAAACTGATTGTTAGAATCGTGGAAAAAACAAATTGTATATCTACGTTTCGTTGCGTTACTGAGTTTGTATAATTAGCTATAAAAAGCACAAAGAAAGCACAGTCTTATCGCTATTTCGAAATAACAACCAAGCTTTAATTTTAGAGGAGTGAAAGTAAATTGTAATAGTATTATCTCGTTTCTTCTTTATCGTAAGCTTTCATCTTTTTAATGTCCTATCTGAAGATCTTTTATCAAAGCCATTCAATAATGACGCTTAAAATGTTAGTAGCACCTGGTACCTGCTTCAGTATTTACGCGATATCGTTATTATATTTTACTCTGTGCCAAGCTATGTAAGAATTTTTGATACGTTAATATGTTAAGAAAAAAATATATTCATATTAGATGTCATTTCTTGTAATGCATAGCGCTATTTTTTATCGCTTTACTTGCCTGTTTCCGTTATTATAAGACTGTTAAAGCTTCCCGGCGAGGTCATCGCGCGCAAAAATCTACCGTTTAGCTTTAAGCTCCGATTTTAGGCCCCGTTTGTTTGAATCGGCTCTTCTTCGACAGCTGTGAAGCTTAGTTGCGCTCAAAGCTCTCAATGGGAAGCGAAAGCTTACTGTTTGATGTTTGTTCGCTGGGGACGTTATTCATTAAAGAAGCTGTAAAATAATTTGTGAAAGTAATTATCGGAGATTTGTTTGATCACTAGCAGAAAACATTTTGGAAATGACGTTACCTATTAAAATATCTATTTTATTTATAAATTCATCAGTAAAATTTCAATTGGCTCGGTACATTCAAGTGATATTTAAAGTCAGTCAAATTTATTGAATAGATATATCATAAATAATTCATCATTATTGTAAACTGTTTTACTAACGATACAAATATCTTTATTATAATTTTAAATTATTAAATAAATATGAGAATTAATAAATATTACATTTATCATTTGCATCAATTCAATATTTGAAAATAACTCCATTAGTCTAAAATAAAATAACACATCAGAAGTAGTACATTTTTATTCAGCCCAAAGATTTGAACTGGTTATTTTTATTGATAAGCAATTTATAAGTTTGTGTATTTACACTGAACTGATGCTAATATAAATATAAATTATTCATGTATTAGTTTGAACGATAACTTGTGTTTTTATTTACTTCTACATTTTAGAAAGCAACAACACGAAAACAAGTAATGTATCAAGAAGAAAGAACAAGCAGTACTATATTATTTATTAAGTCGAAGCTATTTATTATTAACAGTTAATGGCTGTACTATTATTTATTATGTATTTTAGTATGAACAATATATCAATTCTAAATCACCCGAAACGTCAACGCTTCTATCAGATGCTTGTTCCCAACAAACCAAACCACTCTACAACGTTATTTTTTGTAGACGAAAAAAAGAAAAAATTCACGCGAGCACGCATTCCGGCTTTCCTCGTCGGTCAGGTGATAAAATCGAGTGGTAATTTCCGATTGCGACCTATAGGGGGGTGGAGCGGCTACGCATTAAGCCAGGGCGGAATTCGGCTGGTCGTATTAGGCGGCTATCTGCGGTCACGATCGCCTTTCCAAGCTGCAACCCTTGCCTCCAATCCGACGTTCACCCTCCCCACACCCTGAAACGTCACCCACCGGCAAAAAACTACACCCGCTGCGAAGTCAGTCGGGAAAATCTATAGAGCCCACCAAGTGTCTCACTTACAATTAATTACAACAGAACATTTAATGCTATATGTATAAACTAGCCTTTTTTTTGAAATACATAAATATAAGCTCTATTTTGGTATTCGCTGAATATAATATAATCATTAAACTATGTTTCAGAACAAGCATTCGAGTTTGAAATAGTAACATTTGTATGCTCTGTCATTCATAACCAGAGACTTAACATGATTTTTAATCCATCCTTAAGTCAATCGATCCTCAAGTTGTACAAACAAAGATTCAGATTCTTATTAAAGATTATTTTTTCTATTTAATACAAGTATTGTGTTATATTTACAGTCGTTTGATAAATTCAGTTTTATATTCTTTTTGATAAATGAAATTATTATTGCATCATTCTAAATTATTATTTTGTGCTCATAATCTTTAAGCGGTTTTTTATTTCTAAAACAAAACCAAATTATACGGATCGCCATAATGTTATAATTAATATTTAATCATTTAGGTAACTGAATAGGTATTTAAATATCGTAAAAATGTAGCTAAGGTATTTCAACTTGTGATGTTTTCGTACAAACTATCAAATGAACCACTCTCAGTAATATATTCTATAAAATTTGCATGTGTTGTAATATAAAAAAGTGATAGGGTATAATTTAAGCCGTATACGCGAATGGTCGACAATTAATCTTAATAAGAAGCGGTAATATAGAAATGAAATAAATGCTTTTCATTGAAGTGAAAATGTGTAATTTACCTTAAATAACCTTCGAACATAATCATAAGAAATGACAAAATTTAATAGCAGCTAGCCGAAATAATAATATAAGCCAGCGAAGGGTGAATTAGGTAGGTTTCCCCGATTAAAAAGTAAAGTAATTAAGAAAATGGCTCAAGAGCTTCCACTCCCATCCGCCAGCAGCGCTATCTGGTATCTTTCGCTGTAGGAAGGATTCAGAAAGCCTGTTTTTCAAAGGGCTGGAATTTGCGAGCAAGAAACTACAGTGCAAAACTCGGGTAAACTTTTTCGAAAATACAAGGGGAAATACCCAATGTATCTATTCGGATCCCGCGGGAACTCGCTCCAGATGGAAAATTCAAAAACATCTGCTTCTTTAAGCGAAGGTTACGCTTTCAATTTGTTGTCAGGATGTTATTATATTTTTAGGGCAAGTAGCTATTTGAACCATAGTCAAGCCTCGTCATTCAACTTCAAGCGTTACTTTCTTTTCGGGAAACGAGGTCGCGATGTAACAAAACAGATTACAAAAAACTTTAACCATTATTCTGATTGGGTATTAATATCAATTTTACCTAATCGATAATATGAAACTAATAATAAAGCTAAATCAATTAAAATTCGATAAATACTTGGATTCTTGTACTCAAATTTTAACTACTGATCACTATCGTTATGCTTTAAGCTTCACGTATAATAATATGTGATTCTGTGATGAACTGGCAGAGATATCAACTACACAAACTTATTGTTTTAAATTTGATACAATTAACATTTTAAATTGAATACTTTGGTTGAAAAAAAAAATATATATTTGCATATAATATATATATTTTATCATTTTATTATAATTTATTTATAAACGTTTTTTTTTATTTCTCTGATCAGTGATATAATATCATTTAGATCAGTGATTCCAAGGGAACCGTTTGGCACATGGCAACTTAAAATTAATTTGTGGTCCGTGGACAACGTCGGGAGGTCTGCAAAAGGTATACACACGCGAGCTAAAAAAAACGAGATATCATAATACGTTTAAGTCATAAGTAATTTGATTAATTTTATTCTATATCTATAAAAAATATATTTCAGTGGCCGCGGATTATTATTATCGAGTGTAGGGGCCTTGGTTTAGACTTGAGTTAGATTGAGACTATAAGACTAGAAGAGTTGGGATGGGGTAACATACATTACAATTGAGAGAATTTTACTAATGAATATGAAGGAATCGAATAAAACCAATAAAAATAATGCAAATAGATTGTAGTATTTAATAGTCAAGCATATGAATGTATTACCCTCGGTGGCCGAGAGGTAAAGACGTAAGTTTTCGAACTGAAGATTATGGGATCAAATCTGACAGATGTAGATATAAATTAAACTAAGCTGTTAAATGGGCTAACAATTGGACCTCAAGAAATTAACGTTAGATCTTCCCATCGCAGAGATGTATGTCAACTCTATATGTGTTGACACATTGCAGTAAACATGACCACTAAAAAAAATGAATCAATAATACATACTTCTAAAGATTCTATAATATAATGTATTTATAATTAGTTTCAAAAACGTTAAGCGTATGTTTATATTTATTTTGACAGTGATTCGGTGAACTGTTTCAGTGACAAACTGAAACGATAAAATGACAATAGCAAGAGATAGCACGTTCAAATAAATAAATATACACCCAATTTAAAATACGACGTAAATAAGCCACGACTGATATTTACTCAAATAAAATTGTGTCTTGTTCAAATAATAATACACAGGTATCCTATAATAGTATAACACAAAAAGCTTTCTCCATACCGCACGTCAGTTAATTCAATTTCATGAGACAGTAGAAAAACATTTACGAATTTGGAATTCATACTAAGGTGGTTAGAAACAAATTCTAAAGTAACTTTCAATGATTATTTAAGTACGAAACCTTTTCGGAATCATTTAAAGTTCAAATAGAACCTCAAAAAGCACTTGAACTTTGAACCTAAGCTCCCGATAAGTGTGCGGTGGGAGACTAAAGTAAATTATTGATTGTGTCAAAATATAAAATAATACTATGATAATCTATGAAAATAAGCTTAAGATACGTGTAGTTAACGTCAGATTAAAACTTTTACCTCTTTAACTTTCTTTATTATTAATTATCTGAAATGTTACGTATCAAGAAATGGTGCTTAAATGTTTAGATAAAAATTTAGACATAATGGAAATGACTTACCGATCATATTACAATTATACCAAAACAGTCCTCCAGCGATTACAGAGTAATGTGGCTTTACAACTAAGTTTGAAAAAAAATACTGTATCGGGTAGTAATTTTCAATGCACAGTAGATTTAATTCAATACTTGAAATACTCTAAAAAATATGTATTATAAAGATGTTCATGCACATCCAATTTCAATTATTAGTAGGTATGTAAAATACTAATGATAGTTTTATAAAAAAAAGTAATTTTAAACTTCAGTCAACAGTACTAATTTTAAATTTAAAAAAAAAGTTGCGGATTAATGTACTTCTTCATAAGAAAGTTGACCATGATCATATTATTTTATAAATATACTTTTAAATTGACTTTTACAGTAAGCATAAGGTCACAATTGCAGAGGAAAGGTGATATTAGCACATTTTCCAATAATTAACAATTGCTTTTGACGTTTGCTATAATGCCACTTGTGGGAGTTCTTAGTTTATAAAACACGATAAAATAAAATAGTCATTTGATCAATAAAGAAGCATGAATTACATCATTTTTTTTATTTGCTATTTATAAGTACTCAAAATCCACTTTTCAAATTTAAAAACTCTACTTGGAATAGTTTTGTAAGATTTGGAAACGGTAGAAGTTCTAAAGAAGAAGAAAAACGACTGCTTCTAAACATTTTGCTTTATGAAATAGTGATCGAAGTAATGGAAAAGGAATAATCTTTGCAGACACCAATTCAAGAACAAGTATCGATAGCAAAACTTCCCCTCGCATTTTCCCAGGACATAGAGGTATCACGTAGTTCAGATCGTTGGGTTGATATTTATCAACTCCCTAGAAACATCCAAACTATATTGGAGAGATAAAAGCAGACCGGGTAGAGTAGTAGTATTTAGATTATATTTTAATGTGAGATACTATTAGAGAGTCTGTATTATTTGATACTTCATTTAAATCTTCTCAATTTTATCACAAAATCATTACTACTTTAAAACTCACAAGCAATAAATAGTTGTCATCAATTTTCGTCATATCTTGTATTCTGTTTTTGTGAGGATATGTCGCTTATTTTAAAAAATCCATCAGTTTCATTTTGAGCATTAAGTAAATTATTTTAAATTAATAAAACATAGATTAAGGAGTTTAAGGATAGTAAAATATAAAATAAATGAAAGCCTCTGTCGACTTGTAAAATCTTTCAGCTTATATTCCCAGTGATGTGTTTTTTCATGATTTCGGGTATTTGAGCTCCATCAGCAGTGTCAATCACTCGAACTGTCAATCTGAGCAAACGCTTACGCAAGTAAAAACTATTTCGCATAGATTTTGTGAAACCCCTACCCTTTACGAAAGGGTTATGTGATTTGATACGAAATTGAAAAAAAAACACAGAAATGTAGCTACGGCTAAACTCTAAGCGATAGAATGTTTACTTATTGGGAAAACTGAGTAAAATATAGATGAAAACCTTTATTGGATATATTGCTTGCAACATAATATGCGCCTTTAAATCGTAAGTTTATATTTCTGGTCACTTTTTCGATACTTCATCTCGCAATTAAGTTACTTTTACACATATTCTTTGAAAATCTTTTATATTTAAAATCTTAATAAATTCTCGTATATAGAATAAAATCATTCCTTATTTTTTGACACAATTAAGCTTTTGAGAATTATCTATATAATCAGAAGCTTTGTAATTCAAGCATTTTAATTTTTTTCAAATCGCCATAGATTATATAATTTTAAAAGATAGATCTTATGTAACTTAATATGATTGTCGTTGAAATTTTTATTTGTGATATTATAAGTTTACATCCCTAAATTTTGTATTTAAAAATGGATATGTAAAATAAATAATTACAATATTTAGCGCTGAATACATCAAAATTTCAATAATACATGAGATTCAAAATTACAGAGAACTTGTGACGTATTTTGCGAATCAGTCCAAACTCTCTCTTGTGGGAGTGACACATCATTTCCAGTTGCAAACAACTTATAGTATGGAGTCTGATATAGGTGAATGTGAAAATAACTTGGCCTGGTATCAAATAAAATAAGCGAAATAATCATAATTTGCCTTCCGAAAAACGAAAAAAAGTGTAAAAGTTATATTATACTATTAATATATGTATGTAAATGTGGGTGTCGGTCTGCTGGACGTTAAGTTTTCACATGTCATTTAACTTTTGACCGCCGTTTCTAGGTCAACTGTTTTACTTTCAAAATTATCACGGATGACAAAAGACTTAAAATATTGTATACAGCCAAATATAAACATGCATTTGTAATATTAGGGTGAATTTCACATAATTTTGAATAAAAAAAATTTACATTTATGCTAGGCCGGTTAAATTTGCTAGTAATAATATAAATTAAGTATTCCTCAAGCCTACAAAATAAGGTCAACCTTTGTTTTTAGTTAAACGTATTTAACTACTGCGTATAGTTCATTTAATATGTGTATAGATAAAATAATGTCTAACTGGTGTGAAGT
Organism: Rhyacophila evoluta; assembly: GCA_022683975.1. Lineage (NCBI taxonomy): Eukaryota > Metazoa > Arthropoda > Insecta > Trichoptera > Rhyacophilidae > Rhyacophila > Rhyacophila evoluta. The sequence goes on along the minus strand of JAGVSQ010005000.1, from coordinate 1,893 downwards.
TGTATAAGATGGAAGATATATTATGAGTGATTGTTTGTTGTTGTCTATATTAAGACTATGGTGTGCCCATTATTACAACATGCTCTACCATCATTATACCATGGTATTAAAAAATGAGTGAGAAACTCAATTCTACGTGCACGATTGTAAAAAATGATTGTTTAATAAAGTAAAGCGAATGATAAGATTGTTCTCTCTTATCGGACTGATATAATTATACAAGTTCATCATATCATTTTTGACTTACATATTTTAGATGTTTGCCTAGGCCGACGATTGTCTGTTAAGTGATATAATATAATTAAGTGAATAATGATTGGTACTTAATTAAAGTAAATGAGTACTATGTTGTCACATGGAACTTTTCAAATATTGTAAGGACAAAAAACAACACAATTAAAGTAATGCACCGCGAGTGGGCCGTATTCAACTGTCTAAATTGGGTATTATATTTTCAATAGTTGACTTTGAGGCATATATTTAAATATATATTGGAATATCCTTGTTTAAAAAGGATTACATATTAGGCACATATGGAAATCAAAGGCTCTAAGACCTTTTCATATAAACCCCTGTTAGAGTCAGAGCTATTACTATGGGATCTACTAAATCCAGGCCGCGGCTCAATTATTATTTGAAACGGATCGGATTCCGCATTGCATCATTTCCTATATAATTTAAACACATGTTTATTGTATAATATTTAGTAAACTAGAGAACCAAAAAAGTGTATAAAAATGCGTTAAACCTGTATGCTAAAAAAGATTTTATTTTTTGAAAAAGAATGAAAACTAATCTGTCAAGACATCCATATAATCTGTTTTTAGGAGATATTGTATCTATAAAAATGTATACATTAAAAGTTATACAACCAATTATAATTGTAGTCTTTCAATATGCAAGTCTAGATAAGAATTATACTAGGCTAGACAAATAAAAAAACTATATTTTTTAGTGATATATACATATTAATAATGTTTTCTTGCAAAATTTAAAAAAAAGTTTTATAAAACATAAATAGACACATCATTGTGGATATTCAAAATGGGAATAATGTCTTTTAGTAGCGGGTGACGTAGAAAAGGTTGAACACCTAAAAACAAAAGATGGGTTACTAATAAATACAGGAAACAAAATAAAACAGTGATTCCAGTTGTATAGGGACACAGGAAATTGGTATTTATTGATAAAATTCTCGAAACTTCTCTTCCAATATTGTAGAGAGCTGACTATTTCGATTTTTACTGACATGATTTTAGCGCTATCAAAAAATAGTAACGTTGCAGTAAATTGTCATTTTTTGTAAATGAAATCGATTCTTTTTCATTACGGCTTATTTAAAATAATAGCAGTTGTAATATAAAGATTATTTATTATTTAAATATAAATATAACTTTCTCATATTTCTAAGTAAAATGGCTGATATGCTACGAATAAACGTTAGATATCACATTATAATTCGTTGCTTTATATGTGGGAGTTTGTATATTGAAACGCCTACAAATCTTTTAAACAAGTTTTGATATTTAAACATTATCTTATAGGAGTAAAATGACGCCCTTATTCTGCATGTTTTCAGAATTACCACTGCCATAAATATAACTGCCATATGAGTAAAATTAGATATTTCTTTGTGTTCTGATCGCTGCGTGGCTAAAGTTGGAAATTCACTTACATTACATTTATCGATTCTAAAAAATAGAGAGCAAGGATAATGGCGGGCGACAGGGATTTTTGAAAGCGGTACGTGGTATTTTTTATTTTTTTATTTATTTATTTATTACATGTTGTAACATTACAAGTTCCATACGTTAACAACACGATATACATATAGTTATGACGAAGAAATCAAAACATATTAAAATATTTAAAAAAAAGAAAAAATAATAAAAA
>JAGVSQ010004999.1:0-18392 GCA_022683975.1 Rhyacophila evoluta | reverse complement strand
CATTTTTAAATAATTTAGAATTTTATTCATATATATTTCACTTATGTAAAAAATCATATATTCACGACGTTATCCAAATGGGTGTAACTCTCGTAAAAATATATCAAAATATGTACCGTCCATGTTTAAAGGTAACATGCCAAAAACAAAATTTTCGATAATAATAAAAAATAAACACACTGCTAATAAAAAAAAACGCAAATGAAGTCACTCTATAACAGTCCATTTAACTTTGCCATTAACTATGCCGATTTTTTGTGTATTTATTATGGTTTTAATTTTTTTAAGATAATAGATAAAGAATAAAACAAGATTTGATTTTTTTTTTATTTTTCTTAAATGTATGAATATAAAATTCATGTGGAATAAAATAAATGTGGAATATACATTTGAAATAGTTTATAAAACAAATACGTAAGTGAAAATAAAATGAAATAATAAAAAATAATCATTTTTACTGAGGAAAATATTCTAAGGTGATAAAAAGCTGCAAGATCTTTTGAATAAAAAAAATGTACGAATATTCAGTTTCGATGCAAACTTTTTACGATCTCACGTTAAAAAGTTATCACACGTTATGGCGGAAAATAATTTAATTTCTCGTAATGTTGCTTTTATAGGTGCGTTATGCGCAGAAGCTTTTCCAACACAACCTACTTATGCTGATTGTTTTCAACTGGTCTTGTTACGTTTTTGCAGCAATAAAGGAAACTGTTTTCCGTATACTATTCAATTAATGGATAAAGCATATATTCAAAAGCTTCTCAACGTTCGTTTAGGTTTATCAGAAATTTATAAAATAAAACATTTTACTTGACAACAATGTCTTCTCGGTAGCTGAAAGGTAAGCGTGGGTAGACTTCAGCAATCAATTTTCTAACAATCAATTATCGTGAAAAATAATCTGACAATACGTCTACATATTACGGAGATCCATATACTCCACTTTCAGAGTGAATATCTTCACACTGTGTACGTCCATATGCTGGACTTTGGGAGCTATCATTGCTTAAAGATATATATATATATATATATGTTTACTTATTGTGCTAGAATATTATATATCTTTCTGTATCGTTTCTCATTTTTACTGCGTTTTTTTGTTGTCATTTTTTTCATTGTTTTTTTTTAAATGTATTCCATCCAGATCCATATACTCCACTTTCGGGAATGGTTACAATAATAATAAAAATAGTAACAATAGATCCTAGTTTTGTTGCAAATAATGACCAAACCAAATGTCTAATAAGTTTCTATAACAGATATTTATTTGTATGAAATACTGAATGAAGATGTAGTTCAAAATCATGAGAAGCTTTGAGATTATGGAGCCTAAAATGCAAGTTTCTATTATGTCAAAAGTGGAACTATGGCTCTGAGACACGTGCTGCAAATGCCTTCATCAATATTCATTCATACCTGTCTTTCTTCCTTACCAACTTAAAACTAATTCATTGATTGGAAGTGTATTCATTTTGTTTGCTCATGTGGCAAATTGTAGGGTGTTGTTCTCATCATTTGGAAGTATTGCCATATTTTGCCCGAAAAAGAGCTTCTAAAATCAATTCAACAATTAATCGGATCGGACCAAAGTTTTCCCCTATGATATTTCTGCTACTCGTTCATTACGCCGTACTTGACACCATTTATAAAATTCTTCTTGTTGTTTACGTCAAAGTATATGACTGTACAATTAAGACTTATAGAAGGAGACTTATGTATACTACCACCCAAAACGACCGTATAAAAATTTAAAAAAAAAACGAAACTTACGAGTATAACTATGATAAATATAATAACTTCTAGAATCTCTGAATCAATGAGCTCGTTTGAACAGTTTTAAAACAAAATCTTATTCTTAGTTTTATAATTTAGATTTTCGATACTCGATTTTGCTTCAAGTTTTCAATTTTTTTTTAAATTAAGTTTTTCAGAATGCAGCGATGCCTTAATTTAATAAAAACTTTTTCTTATCGTTTCAGATTCTCAATAATGGATAATTCAACTCATCTGCATTTAACAAAGAAGATAACTTGATCAAGTGAAAAGTGAGTACTATTTGTATCTAAAAAAAGTATCCGTTTCTTTAATATTCGACCATACAGTTTTAGTTTTAAATAAATATGCAAGTATTTATTAAATCGATTAAAATTTGTAAATACTATCACGATAAATTGAAGGAATATTATAATTTATTATGTCTAAGATTTCCTATCTTCTGTCAATCACTTTACATCCTTTCAAGTCAAGCCAACGCTCAATAATTATTCCAAATACATCCTGTAAATACATACAGAGTTAAGACTCTGAACGCTGTGTTTTTTACGCAGATCTCCTAATTATATGTATTACTAGTATTAATCTAATGATTACATAATTTACTTATCATTCAGTTAGAAAAATTCCACTTTAAGTCTGTTAAGTAATTGTATCGCATTATTACTTTCAATAGTGGTGACCAGACGACAGTTGAAAATGTATTGTCTTACAAAAATAGCATTAAAATATTTTCCTTCAAATGATATATTTTCGATTCCCACAATGGCTTCCACACAGAATCACAGACGACATTGACACCGGCACGTGTGCATTGTTTTGCCCACGTGGGAAATCAGGTGACTTGCATATGCGTCTCTAGCAAATGGTATTCTGATAAATCCTCTTGGGTGGGTGAAGAAGTTGATATAAAACCCAAAGTCTAGCGATTTGTTATTCAAAACTAGCTAATTTAAATTTATGAAAACGAGTTACTTTTCATATGCAATATTAACATACCGACAGTATATTTAAGAAGTTTTGACTCAAGGAAATCATCTTCCACTTAGAATTTTATCAAAATAGCATGCATTTCTAAACAATCATTCACATGCGCTAAAGTTTCATAGTTACATACATGCATTTAATTTAAATTTTAGCTCTCGTTAAAAACAATCCTCTACTTCTTCTTCTTCCATATCCGTTCCCTAAGTGGAGTATATGGGCAACATATGTCACTTCCAAGGATCCCTGTCATCCGCCAGTATTCTTGCACCATCCCATATAATACCTGAATTCCGTAGCTCCGCTGAATATAAAAAACAGATAGTTTTTACGGGCCTTCCAGGACGCTGATAATCCGTTCGCTTAAATAATAGGCAAGTCAAGTTAAGACTCTCTTGAGGTATCCGCAGTATGTGGCTGATCCAATTCCAGTGGCGCAACCTCACTTTGTCAGTGATTAGGGTCTGCATATTCTGTTATTTTATCTCCTCGTTTTGAACGAAATCATGCCACCTTATCCCCACAATCCGCCGCAGGCATCTGTTTTCAAAACTTAGAATACGATTGATTTGGGTTTTTGTTGGATGCCACGTTTTTCAACTGTAGAACAACACTGACAGAATGCATATGTTAAACAGTCGGCACTTGGTTTTGAATCCCAGACATTTTGCATGGAAGATTGCCCCAGCTATTTCTATTAGAATAGTGAGCTCACTTTAAGAAGTGCCACTTCCCGTAAAAGATAACCTATTAAGATAAATATTCACATTGTGAATATCTACATATTCCACATTCTGAGCAAACATTTTTAATAAAAACCGTTTTATACTTGACACATACTACTGACTAAAACCAACAAACAATATAATTGAATTGACAACCACTTTAACAAACAATTGAGAAAATAGTTGTATGATGGTATACATTACAAACAAATACGAAATATGTCTACAAAAATAAAATTGTTCATTTTAAAATATGCAAAATAAATGAAAAATATCATTTAATAAGCAATAGTTTAAGTACACAATATACAGTAGCATGAAGCACTAGATTCTTCGTATAGTGAGATAATTGAAGAATAAAGAATCAAGCCTTGAAATCTAGAAGGCTAAAAAATGAAAACCTTCTAGATCAGAAAGATTGTAAATGAATCCACAAAAAATAGGGAGAAATGTTTCGAAAAATTAAAAAAACAGTGTTTGGTTTAACAGACACATTTGTAAAAAAAAATGTGTAAGATTTTTATGACACCCGTTTGAAAGTCTACTCCAATCCCACGTATTTTTCTTTCAATTTTTAAATAGAAGGCAATACTGAGCTCTCTCGGTCCTCCCTTCGCGTTGTCTATGATCACTCGTGCGAGGTGTCAAAGTACTCGGCGACAGGAAAACAATGCTGATTAAGGCACAAGGCTGAGGGTTCAAGCATTAGAGGCTCTACACATAGGGACAAAGTAGTGCCGTGTCTATGGTTTTGTGTGTGAATAGGGGATGGTTATCCTCCTTTGCAATCAGTGCGTAGTTAATGTGGGGTTTTAGTGAAGGTGATACAATGCGTAAACTGATAGTGGATCTGGTAATAGAATTTGTTTTGCATGTTTCACTTCGGTGCAGTAATTTATTTAGAATACACACATTGTGATCATCGGTTGTTTTGTTAACAAATCGGTGGATTAGTTTATTAAATTTGTACAATATTTTATAGCTTTATTAACACGTGTTACCCTGTAACCAGTAGTATATTTTATTTCTCCAAATATACTGATTGTTTGGCCTTCATACTTTATGTACTCCTTATAAAAAATTCTAGAATTTCAATGATGTCATTAAAAAATATTGATCAATAGCAGTATAAATAATTATTTTGTATTGCATCTAGGACCAGAATTTGCAAGTGTCTAGTTTTTTTATAAATATGCTGAGATAAATAAACTGAGATATTCAAAAAAAGAAACCTTCTCCAGTGGAATTCATTTTTTGGACATTATGATCTTTTGCCGATTACAGCTCAATGTGTGTGTTGACTCAATCACTTATTTTAATGATATCATTACAACTCCTAGAAAAAGAGAGGGCGCATTTTGAACGGCTGGACAGAATGTCGAGTGTCTCAGCGTTTTAATGATATCTGCATGAGAATGTCACTTCTCTGTTTACGCCGTTATTTATCTTTGACTTATTTATTATTATTTTATTTTTAACACATAATAAAATGATTGTTATGGCTAATTGATTTAGCAGAGTTTGCATAATTTGAATTACATTTATTATTTTTTTAACTGGACCTCGTATTATTATAATACTTAATGAATTCTTTCACTAAGTGGTTCCATTTCTCTTACATATATACGCAAATACATTTAACCGATCCAACCAATTTTTCCTCTAAGGCTTGTAACGTTTAGGTGACCAGATTTTTCTAACAATTAGAAGTTATTAGTCTAGAAATTTGTCTTTCATATTTTCATAATTATTGTTAATATAGTTATAAGGTTCGACATAAACTCTATTACATTATTTTTGAACCCTCTTCAAAATTTCGTTTTCTGTCTATAAGTGCTGTACCCAACATGCACCTTCCCATGACTCATATACATACTCGTTTTGTTTTTCCAGATCTTTCTTTTGTGAATAACTTATTTTTATTCGTGCATAATAATGGGGAGTAAATCAGCCAACGCAACTTCAGTCAGTTCACGTTATATATTTTCTACTTCCACCCGCCTCGTCCTTAAGCCTGGTTTTAATCAGGCGTATCCTGGAGCTCTGATATCGAGAAGCGATATATTTTTATTTGATGGGAATGCCTCGAGATCAAATTTAAATTACCTTAGACTTAGGTTACCACGGACACAAATGTGCTGAAGTTCAAAGAAATAATAAGGTAATTGGAAAAGTGGAGATTTATTTGGTCAAGCTGTTTATTTGAATAGATCATCACGCCTGCGGTATGACGCCAATTTTTTTTTAAAAACAAATATTATATATTTTCTATGAAATGTACGTTAATAATTCAAAACACATATATCTCTACATATCGCCACTCATGACGTTAAAAGATATACGCGCGCACTTTCATTCCGGAGATAACGAGTTCGAGTATCACAATTGCCATTTTTTTACAATTTAAATTGATTTACAATGATTTCAACAATTGGCTGACGACCAACTTTACGAAAAAATACTATCAAGTGGATGTGTATAATACTATGGACATATATACACTCCACTCCACAACACAATTCAATTCAATTTTGTTTAATCAGGATAAAAAAACTTTTTTTCTTTAAATTTATATAAAGTATTTTTTATATTCAAAACGAGATACTAGAGTGTTGAAATACTAAATAAACCTGCAGTCTACTTCTAGGAAGGCTTTTTAAATTATTTCATATCCCCCTTTTGCCTTGTGATTACATCAATATATCTTTGTCTCGTCTTTATTGTGTTTTAAAATGGATACGAGATGTGAAGGTCTTTCTGTGTGAAATTAATGCTACGTGCTTTTTCGAGATTGCCTCGTCTATCAAGAAAATTAGTTTTCATATCTGGTTTTCGATGTCTCTCAAATCGGAGAAAATCGCATAATTTTTAAATCAGGCATATTCACTTACTGAAAAATACAACATTAGATCTACAATATATTTTTAAATAAAAAAACCAATATTCTTGATATTTCTTAAGTTCAGTGACTTGAAAGCTTACATTTAACGGATTGATTAAGTGTTGTTATATTACCTAATGATATTCATTATAATTAAATGGGTTAAGTCCAATAGATTAATGATATTTTTTTTGGTTAATTCTAAAATATTATGGACATTTTTGTTGTTCATTTTAATGATATTTCGTAATTGAATACTATAAATAGTAAGTGACAATAGGTTTTAATGGTAGTATGTTATATGTTCGCTCATTGCCCACATATAATGTAGCCTGAAGATGCCGAAAGGCGAAAACTGGGTCGCTAACAGTGATCTCATATATGAAAGTTTACCAGTTTTAAATAATTTAGGACTTACTAAGCTTTAAAAAATAACACAATTTGAGATATATATAACTTAGCATTTTTCCTTTAGTTTTCACGTATTTCATATTTTATATAATAAACGTTATATTTATGTCCGAAATGATTCAATTTATGTTGTATATAAAATTATTTTTTTATAAGTATTATATATTAGTACATTCAATGAATAATCGGCTATAATATCTTCGTCATCTTAAGAATATTATCAAAAATTAAATAGATATTTATAAAACTTAATAAATTTTTTAAACATTCAAATGTAGCGTTATTCATAATTTTATAAATTGTATTTATTTATTACGGAAATATACAAAATGGATAACCATATTTTTAAAATAAAAAACATATGAACAAACATGCGAATGTTATCAATATTTTAGTTTTTGTAGTATAAATAGATTGAAGGTACCCCAAAAATCACCACATTATGTTGAAGAAATCTCATTTAAATTTTATTACGGGTGTAACTAGTTTCAAAGAGAGTCCATATCATTCACCGCAGAGAGGGAAACATATGATGAGATGAGAAATATAATCTGAAAAGGAAGATGTAAAAATATAAGCCCATTTCAAAAGTTACGACCACGCATTTAATATTTATTTCAAATTTACTTGACAGTACTGTTGATGTAAAGCTCATATGCGAGAATAATCCGTTAACAATAACTAATTCTGCAAGATATATTCACAAACTTGTCATAGAATTTTTACGGAGAAAAGTTTAAACTAAAACATACGTATATATTAAAATTCTCTTTCTGGAAAGGTTGTAGATGAATTATGAGGATTGAAGAATTTATTTCAGTGAACTAAAGCCGCTTCATATTGTGAAACAGTTATAATTGCAGCACATATTTTTATTTATCATTAAAATTACTTTAAATCTAAAATATTTTGATTGGCTCCGGGGAAAATCTATATTTTCCTTAGATTCCTGTATATTTTAGGTTTAAAATTTGGAAATATTTTTTTGTTTATCAAAAGACCACCATCACTAAGATCGGTAGCTTTAAAACTTTATTTCTCTGCCATATCCGCTTCTTATGTGGTGTATATGGCCACCACATAACGCTTCCGGGATTCTCTGTCATCCGTCAGCCACCTTGCATCCTCCCAGGTCATACCGGCACTATTCAGTTCCACCGAGTACATCCTTTGAATAGTACTCAACGGTCTTTCAGGTTGCCAAAATCCCACCGATCGGAAAAAGAGACAAGAATTAGCCAGACTCTTTATTTAGTAAGATTATATTAAATTTGTTTAAATACAGTATAGATGCCAGTATATAAGCTCCCGCATTTCGATGGCTTATATTGCAGGATCAAATCCTACGATTGGTAAGCTTTTTGCAATAAATTAAAACATATTAATTTGATAATGTTTGACAACCGGTTCATTTAGAAAAAAAAATCTCAATTTCACAAGCTTAAAAAATTATTGCTGGCAAATCTTGAATTGACATCTTGAAAACTGGAAAGATTCATGTGGTCTACATTCAGAGTAAAAATGTAAAACAAAATACAGTATTAAAATAACCATATATTTACTGTGCAGTTTTGGGGAAAACGTGACGATCTTCCAATTTCATTTATTTATCCATGCAAATTCTAAGCTTTCGTCATAGCCTATTTCTGTATCACGATATATGTAAGTTATACACCCTGTCCTTTTGTAGAGGTGTCGTGTAGGGGTTGCTAAGAGGTACATGATACCGTCTTTATATTTCATAAGTATAGCCTTAAAGAGTGATAAATAAAATGTTGCTCACACGATTTCCCTTTGTGTCATATATTGTACCAATTTCCGCTTTGTGCGAATAGTGATATAAGTTTACGAAGTAAATCGTAAACTAGGAAACAGTCTTGTTTTATATTAATGCCAGATAATAATTTTACTCTTGAGATCAACTCTAAAAACACAAGTATTTGTTCAATAAATTTTACTGCAACTTTCATTTCAACAATGCCATTTATTTGTATGAAAAGTTTTTTTCAGTGTAATGAACCAATATAATAGTATAGTGTGATACTTTGACGTAGTGTTGAATGAATAATTTATTACTAACTAAAAATATTTTTTTACCTTTATTAATCCTAAATACAGCATCATTAAAATCAAACAATACTTGGTAACTTTTTAATGAGTTTCATACTGATATATCATCAAAATCAATTATTTTTTCAACTACGAGAGTAACAAAGAAAAATTTTGTTGCCTAAATAGATCTTGAAGATATATTATAGAAAATAAGCAATTTATTGTTATGTAGATCCTTTTACTCCAAGCTGAAAGTTTTTTTTTGTTGAAAATTATTTGATTAATAATGATATATTTTACTATAATATTGTGATAATATTGTTATGGTTTATATATATATAAATATAATTACGGTTTTTTTTAAACTAATAAATTTAAATTAAGTTACCAAAACACAATTTAAAAATTTAATCTTGATAAAATGGGGAGTACAAAATATATTAAAATAAATAAATATGTGAGCGAATATAAAAAGCTATTCACTCTTAGTCAATAATTGTACTTACTAGTTTTAATATAATAAAAACATGATAAAATACATATCATTGACTTTAAATCATATCTATTTAAATTAAATTATTTTTAAACAAAATATGAAATTCAAACCATAACTTAAATAGATTTTCGTATTATTAAATCGTACAAAAAATACTGAATTCATTAATATATAACACGCTATTTGAAGATGATAAAAATTCAAATAATATAGAGATATTTTTTTGATTATAGCAACATTCAATAAAATCTATCTACAATATTATATGATCTGGATTGTTTATTTCTTATAAAGTAAATTTAACATATTGACAAATTTAATATGTTATTTTGAACTTCCCCCAATAACATTGAAAAATAAAATAAGCACTGTGAGTAGTGGTCTAATAAATACTTGGCTTTGATAGAAAGTTTTTCATGATAGTATTCAGGATCAGATTAATGGGATATCGGTTATAAAAGCTCGTTTTTATGATAGTAATGTTTAACGCCGCTCTGGGCAGGAAAAGCTTTGTGGGCTCTTGATGATTATATTCTGCCTAAGTCCTCCATACAAGTTGAACTCTAATTTGAAAGCTAGCTATTTTTAACACCTTTTTCTTTACATCTCACCCCTATAGTTGGGATATATGAATAGGGGGATGTGAGGATGCATTTTTTTCTCATACGCTTCGCTTAAATCTTTATCTAGGATTTTACCCGAGATAGTAAAAAATATTTTATCTAAAAAAAAAATCATAAAAGAATCTATGGTTTTATTATTAGAAAACCATTGACAATTTATAGTTATTTTAAGACTGTTCATTATTAACTAATCGATCAAATTCGGATAATTTTATTTATAATTGCACAAATTTGTCTTTGACTTCTTCTTTTTCTTACTTTTCATGTAAAGAAAATCATATTTTTTTTCTACATTGAAAATTTAATGTTTTTATCTTCTTCTGCGCCCATATCCGCTACATAAGTGGTCCATATAGACACTATATGCCGTCTCCAAAGCCATGTCTCACGCCATTATTCTTAAAATTGATAAATCTCTAGAAATAAGACTAAATACAATTCTTACGCATCTGTAGAAATCTATCACATTTTTTAAATTTACATGCTAGCCGGTCGTACGTGATAAGCGTCTATGTACGCTCTATAATCCCGTGCACGGTAGGCCGGCCATAGAAAATACGCGTCTAAGGACGCTGTCTTTGACAATCAATATTTAGCCAAGTTTCACAGTCTTACATAATCCAATACTTTAAATGGATAGTGACATTTCTTCTTAAATATTAACACACTTCATTAAAAAAATTATCGATATTATATTGATTTTAAAAAAAGCTTCGTTGGTATGTATTTATTAGGTTTTAATTTTTCAAAAAAATTGCCGGCTCTCAAAGTCCTGCCATATGAATAGCTTCTGGCATTTAAAAGGTTAAAAATAAATATTTTCATTAGAATACAAAAAAAACGTAACTTTCTTTAAATAATCGAACTTAGAAATAATGTATTGTCAACCTGTTCACAGTCGTTATCAAACAACAGAAATAATAATACAAATTTTACTGCGTAAACTGAAAAAAAAGCTGGCATATTCATTTAATTATTCATATAATGACGATTGTAAAATTTCGTAATTGATATTTGCTTTCAGGGGTCGTAAAACTTTTGTTTCCGTCCACGCAGAGACTTTTGCTTTTACCGAAGAGCGCATTTCAGCAGTTTATTTTTTTCCATTCGTGGCGGCCATATTTATCAGAAGTCATAAAATGAAGGCTTTAATTTACATACAACGGCTGTGTTTCCACAAAGTTTATATCCTTTTTTACGATCGGCAAACGCCAATGGTACGTACTTGGCGTATAATTTCAGGGTGACCGTAATCCTTTCGTCACTTTTATATTCCGCATATACTTTTATCATGCAAATATTTCATTAATAGAATCATGAGAGCATACATAAACACATCCTTTTTTTAATTATACTATATTTACTAAATACTAGAATACAAATACATGTAATACAAATCACTTACGTTTGAAACTGGGTAGCTCTATGTAATGCTAGATAAAATCTGCCAAGCTTTCTTTGTTATGTCACATATATTACAAACTAAATGAGAAATTATTTAAGTCAACTTATTACTATTATACAAAAAAACACTGCTAAATGTCTCATTATAAACCTAACCTGACCTAACATCTCGGCTAATTATTAATATTTTATTAGTAGCATGGGCTGGTAAGGAGTATGGAAGTATATGTATGCCCATCTTCAAAATTTGCTCTCAAGTGCTCCTTTGATTCCGAAATGGGAGCGGCCACCTGTGGTGGTATTTAAAATTTTGCAATACCGCTTTTTAATTCAATATATTATTATTTATATTGAATTTATTATTGTAATTAAATCCACCAAGTATTCACATAGAAAGCTTGGATATTGAAAACAATTTTAGACTAAACAATCAGAATTTTTTATGCTTTTTCTTAACGCTATTAAAAAATTGTGTTGTGAATCAGTCGTGATAAATCATAGCATGCCGTGGTCACCCCTTAAATCGTACCTTAAAAGTTGTTTATACGTACCTGGACGTCCGCCATGTTTATTTAGGATAGTTAATAATAAAACAGTTAGCGTTAAGTTAATTAATATGAAATGGTGGTGCACGACATGGCATCAAATAAAAATGGCATTTGTATCATTTATTTCCCCCAAAAACATATTTTATGCTTTTTCATATCACACGTCTGCTTTAAATTGTTTTTTATTCTCATACGCGCTTTAAATATATATTGTGTATTTGATTGCGCATTTTTTCGACTGGTATAAATGATAATTATTCTAGCATCCAGACAAATGGTTGCCTGTTTTTTCTTAAACTACTTTATAAACTGAGAACATTAATAAATATGTTTTTATTCCAAAATACAGAGCTAACCTGCCAATAGTGATACTAATACAGAATTCAGTGATCAAATTTTACAAAATTTTCTCAGATATAGATATCTTCCACCTGAGTGAGAGTGAGTTTACATATATGCTACTTTATATCTTGTTGAAATAGTATCTAACTTTATTATTATTTTATTAATTATCTTAAAAATGGATAAATCTTTATTTACTATTACTAAATTTAATTCATTTATTTCTGTAAATATTACGCATCAAAAAAATCTTCTACCAAGTGAAAACGGTAGAAATAGAACTGGAAATAAGGCATGTAAAACATCTGTATTTTTATCATTAAAATATTTTAAAAAAAAACAAAAATAATAACATACAGATAATACATACAAGATTGTATCACATATAATTGATTTACACTGTATAATTCATTGACTTAAAAGTTGAATTGCCTTGGGTATAGGTAGATTTCAATTGAGTGAAAGTGAGTTTAGCTATATGTTATTGTATGTCTTTCTATCTAACGCACTCGATATATTTTCATTTTCACTCTCAAATTCTCTCATCAGCTTCATTTGTATTTACTTTACATACCATACATCGATAATAAATTTAAATAAAATGTATCAAATGAATCAAAAATGCCTAAACTTTTCGACATTAGAAACTTTGTGTTTAAAATAATTATTACAGCCTTTAGTAGTGTAAAGACTATAAACTTTCTTACCTCAAATAAAAAATGAAGCTTTTATATACGTGTATAGATGTTGTATACGTTCTTTTATCAACTGGAAATCTTAATTTAGCAAATAAATTGATTCTGTCAGTTTTAAATTAAAAACATATTTATAAATCAACACACTCCAAGGCTAACCCCTTGCGTGTTACATTATGCCATCCGACGAGCTTCTTTGTATAAAGGTGTCTAATCAAAAGCTTACTGAAAAGGGTGTACCTTATAAGTCAGGAGCTTTAAAGCTCATATCCAAATATGCAAACCTTTAATAAGCCAATAATTCTATATAAATTGATAGGCTAGATATTTTGTATCGAAAAGTTTTAAGTTTCCTTATTTTGCTTCTATAATACTATAATGTTTAAGTGGCTCAAAGCCCAGAGAAAATTAATATTACCTACATTATATTTCATAAAAGGTTTATTTCATAAGCATATTATTTTTATAAATTATTATTTGATATATCGATGACTTAATCCACAGACCAACTCTACCCATGGTCAAAAAACCGATACTGATGCCATTTTATTCAGCTTAATTTTTCAATCGCTCACAAAACGCACAAAATTCACAAAAAAATAAAGTTCATTAAATCACCCGCACATGCCAGGTAACTTCATGCAGTAACATACAGATTCAGGTTTTTCGCTACACATGAATATTTGACGCAAATTGAGTTGGCTGGTTTGTAGTTCAAGCCATCGATATTATATGTCACATCTGAAAAAGTATATAAATTATGTAGATTTCATTATATTCCGATAGTAAAGTTTTTTATTTATGTATTTCCTTATCATACTGATAGCTTAAAAAATATATGTATCTTTTTGTCATGAATCAATCTTAAAATTTATTTGAAACCTAATTTATTTTTTTAGATTTTTTGTGAATGATGTATAATTGTGAAAAATTTAAGCTCATTTTAGTCATAGTTATGAAAAAAAATAGAACATTATAAAGCTCTCGGATATAATATAATATAATACACGAATGACACTTCGTTTTGAGCTTTAATGGTGATCAGCTAATGCTGCGTCCAGGCTGGGCCAAAAACAAGCAAACAAAGGCTCATTTTTATATTTTTGTAAGTTTTGATTCGCTTGTTTTTGGCGCAGCCTGGACGCAGCATAACAATTCGTTGTTGGTAGTAATTAATTCGTTATAAAGCACGAAAAAATACATATTTTATTATGATAATAGCCCATTTTTTTAAATAATAACACATATTATAATACAAATAAAATTTTATTTAAAATAAATCGCATGGAATTGAAGTACACTGAGTACCCCATTGATTTAGTGGCAAACTGTAGACGCGTTCACCGTCTGCCGCCCGTGAAACGAGTTTGGTTGAATAAACGAAAATGGAGCTTCGCTGCCAGTACCGGGGAAGGCTTCGAAGGTAAAATGGTGGTATTGCAGAGCCCTAATTAAACCGCACAACAAAGGCAAGCCTTAGCATAAACATACACAGTCGCATTAACATATGAACTGTGGGAGGCAACTTTTGGCAAAGATGAGCTTTAGATTATCAGGAGTGTTATTATTTTACTTGTTATATCAACATTTAAACTTTTACTTGGGAACGGAACGAAATTCATAATATGATATAATTTAAATTCGCATTCCTACAAGAAATATGAATATTTGAAAGTTTATATTTATTATATTAGATGTACTGGATTATTTAATAATTATATTGCTCTAGAAATATATATCGATTGCAAGTTTAGCTCTATAAGCCACTTAATTATAAATACTCTGTTGATATTTGAATTCAAGATCAAATGTATTATTTTTTAATACTTTTAAAATCATATATCAAAGAATTTTCACTCAATCAATCGTACATACATGAATTAAATTCATTTTTTAATACAATACTATGAATTATGTATGAAAAATGAAAGTGAAAAGCCTAATTCGTGCTCTTTGCAGCATCATACTAAGTGTTTCGGGAGAAGCTTTCATGCAATTGGTTGGCGTGCATTGGTGTACATAATTCCTATTTCATCCAAGTCCTGATAATATATCTTATGATAAAATACAATCATATTTTGTGTTTCACAGCTTATCGTGATTTTAAAAGCTTGTAAAAAGTTTCGAAGCCGAAAGTTAGATATATCGATTACGATTTCAAATTTCATAGCAATATAAAAAAAACTAAGATACCCAGTCAATTGTGTAATTAGATCCCAAATAACAATCTTAACCCTTTTATTGGTGAGTTAATTTTGTATGCGCACACGTTTTGAATATTAAAATCTTTCACGCTATCAATTCAACTAATCTCGTAAAATCAATCAAATTGGATATGCTGATTTGTAAATAATGCTCATTTATTTCCAAATAACGAATAAAATAAGCTGAAAAGTTATTCCAAATTAATAACAATGTATATAATATTACCTCATGTGGCCGCTGACATTTTGGAATCAAAGGAACACTTGAGAACAAATTTAAACCAATAGGACTGATTTATGCGAAATTTTATGTATTTCTGTAAACAGTAATAATTATAGAAAGAGTATAACGGAATTTTTCAATGCTGAAGTCAACTTTGTTTTCTCATTTTTTCATTGTGTTTCTAGCCTAAAATATATATATTATAATTGTAATGATTTCCACAAATCATTGATAGATCTATCTAGTGTTATAACATATTAACAATTTTTTTGAAAATGGCTTTGAAAATAAGGCGACAAGTCGCACGGACGTGCATGTACGTGCATACATTTATTAAAAGACAATCCATCGAGATAAACAAATGAATCATTTTTAATAATTCATTAATAGTGTTTGTTTGTGCTCTATAAAACTTTTGTTTTTATATACCATGTTCGCTCCCAACGTGGAGCATATGGATCTACACACAGTGAAGATATCCACCCCGAAAGAGGAGTATATCGATCTCCGCAATGTGAAGACGACTTGACAGATTTTTTTTTTTTTACGAGAATTTTTTGTCACACAATTGTGTGATAGGCAACCAGTCCTGCATTTTTGCATTTTTAAAAAACCCGACAAAACTAGGAGAAGTTAACGCGAGTGCCTTGAATTAAATTTGGATCGGCAAATCGCTCGTTAAATTAAAAAATATACTCTAAAATGAAGTCAGTACTTAAATAATATGTCTTTAAATTATTTTAATGTTTTATATTACCAAACACCAAACATTGTTTTCTTTTGAAAATTATTTAGTGTGTATTATAAAAAATACATTGCTAACTATAGCCTTAAATAATTACATGAGAGTGATTAAAAGTCTATCTTTTCTTCGTAACACTGAATGCTGATGTTCAGCGAATCTCTTCTTAACATATTGCCAGCCCAATCTTGTTTAAATGTATACGTTAGTTCAACTAAATTATATAAATATTAATAAGATTTTTTATACTAAACATCTCATTAAAAATACAACTAGTATAAGTGTAATATTGTGCTCTAATAATGAAGTAATGAATTTGCTCTTTGTATTTTAATTTGTTTACGTACAAAGGTATTTCAATAACTACAAACATCAAAAACTTCATCTTAAATATTTATCCAAATACTCAAACCAATATAGTTAGACAAATGTTATTTGTACAAATTGGCTTAAGCTACGTTATCTTCAAATAGATACAGGTGCAAAATTAAAAGCTGCACAGATAAAGCAATGAGAGGGTGGCAAGAAGACCGTAAGGCTCTTTGGCCGGCCACAATCTCATCAAGCCAAGAGAGGAGGACCTTCTCAAACAGAACTAAGTAATTCCATCCAATGCTACTGATACAGCATGTTTAACTTATACTTACGTTCACTTGACTAATATAAATACTTTGTAGTTAATATCTCTGATATAAAACCCATCATTACGGTGTGCCAATTGTTTTATACATATCAGTAAGCACGCCTTGTATTTTTATTTTTTTGAATATTGATTATTAGAAATCACTTTCGTTTAATCGATCAATATATTTAGAAAATTAAAAAAAAAAAATCAACAAACTAACAATACGAGAGTACCAACTCGAATAATGCTCATTTTATAAATAGCGATGACGCAACTGGCAAGATCTTGAACCGCCAAAGCAGAACTAAATAAAAGCTTTATAATATGTCCTATATCATATAAGTCTGTGCAAGGCACTATTCCAAATTATTTTCTTATACAAATTGTTATACCATGATAAAATTGAGCGGTTGAGTCGCAAAACGCGTTCTGTCATCTTGTTCAGCAAGCATTTAGAGCCCTTTTTGCAACTCAATGACTCAATTATCCGTCACTCTAATGGTCGAAAGTTAAGCGTGCGTGGTTCGAAGCCATATGTTGAATTGAATTGAAATCCACA
The DNA here is from genome assembly GCA_022683975.1 of Rhyacophila evoluta. Taxonomy (NCBI): domain Eukaryota; kingdom Metazoa; phylum Arthropoda; class Insecta; order Trichoptera; family Rhyacophilidae; genus Rhyacophila; species Rhyacophila evoluta. The sequence goes on along the minus strand of JAGVSQ010004999.1, from coordinate 1,102 downwards.
TTTGTGAGAGCTTTAAAACTCTAAATATACATAATTAATTCTCAATAAATTGAGCAGTTGACTTATAATCAGTTCTCGTAAACAAATCTGTATAATAAAGCCTCTACAATACGCTCTATTTCTGAATTGATCATCTACACAATGCTGAAATCCATTAGCTCCTTTTCATAGCACACAGTTAAAAAAATATGTCACACGATTTATAACTCAGTTTGATAGTTTAGTTTAATTTAATCTCAGTTTAATTCTTTTTATATAAAATTCATCGATATAATGGACGACTTTTTTAAAAATAATACGTTTATCATTATTTAAATATTTCACGGTTTGATGTGTTTTGTATTTCAGTCGAGTTATTTAAATTAAATACTGACGTCACTCTGTAATATTGACTGAAAATTTAAAGTTCCTCTTCTATTTGATAAAATATATATAATAATACCGTATTGAATTGATTTTAAAGGCTTTGACGGTTTTCATAATCCAATATCAAACACAATAATCGGCTAGTGTAAGATAACGATCCGGAATCCTTATTAACATTTACTATTAATAACGAAGAAAATAGGGCACCTCACGATGTAATAAAATATCTCTGGTTCCAATTAATTTCAAGAAACCCTTCTCAACTAAGACCTTAACAAAATGGTATTGTAATAACTGAAAATTAAATTTGCTATCGTTATTAAAATTCATATGCCACTGTAATAGACGATGTCTATTATTATATTTAATTATAAACATTCTATTTATAAGTGAGCTGTAACTTTGTGAGTTCTAAGAAATGATTTACTGTGGTAACAAATACTTTACATACAGATATTACCTATAAATTAAAAATAATTGTTGTTTGATTCTTGGTAGGTATAATTTATAGGTATACTTTTAATAGGAAATTATTCACAAGTAATTTTCGATAGGACAATTAAAGCTTGACATTTAATATGACTTTTCATATGTTATATTATGGGGAAAATAGGCAACAATCAAGTGAATTCTTAAGTTGGTATATATTTACATTGGTTCCATGACATTTGCTCACATGAAATTTGCTCACATGACAATTGCTCACATGACAAATGCACACATAGACATTTGCTCA
>JAGVSQ010004998.1:0-18393 GCA_022683975.1 Rhyacophila evoluta | reverse complement strand
CATGTCTACACATTGTGCGGAGTTCCATTATATGCTTAATTTTCTGGGCAAACATCTGTACACTATGTAGCTCTACTTTCGGAGCGGATATGGTAAAAAGTGCATATTTTGTGTAAATGTTTATATCAATTTATCATATATTTTTTTGTGAAAAACTTTACAAATGTGTAATATTAAAATTAATTATGAGGTTTGCTGTTAGCTCGTATGCTGGTAGAAGCACATATAAAAAGCATATTATTGGGTTTTATGAAAATTTAATTTTTTATAAGACGCGAAAATCTGCAGTATACATAATACTTCTTCATTCTTAATAAATCAACGCATACAGGCAATGTTTAATAATTCTAGACTAATTAGAAAATAACTATATGCATCTAATTTTTAAACAAACTATCAACTAATAATAACAAAAAATTATCAATTGAAATCTTTTGAGGAAAAACGCTAGTTTTTTTTTAAATAAACACCTTTGTACCCAATTAAATTTGTATGTTGTTTGTATAATATTGTAAAATAAACAGTGTAACGAATCTTGCACGGTTTGTATATTTTCAGTACGTAATACTTACTACCGATTGGACAACGCAAAACGAAAATATTGTATAACAGCACGATCGTAATGGTTGTCGACAAATTGCGTTGTGTTTTTCACAAATGCTGAAAAAAATCTTTCTTGAACAAAATCCTTGTAAATAATAATGATTTTGTTAATACTTAGTCAGATGTATTGGTATGTGCAATCGATAAATTTTTATATTCCTTTCAGCATGTCGTCATTTTATACCTTTTAAACAGCGAAGTGCCTTCCTTAAGAAGCCAGATTTTTTTTATTTTTATGCTGTTTGTTTACATAAAATTTTATTAAAGTTCGCGAACGAGCCATTAAAATTCAGCGGAAACATGCTTCTCGTAAACTGATCACGATTGAGCGGTAGCACTCACAATTTCGTAATTTTATCACTTTCTCTTTTGCGCAGGATTGCCGTTGTTGAACTCCAAACAGACCGACTCTATCCTCTTTACAAAGTCCTGCAAAGTAAATACCCATGTTAAGACTTAAGTTACCACTTGAGTCTTACACTCGTTCTTAGATAGCGGTGTATTTTTTGCTCAAGTTGCTAAAATTCAGTTATTCTCAACTATGATTCCATAATAATCATATATATATATATATTACCGTTTCTAACTACATCCATTTACATCATTATCTTTTCTATATCATATTTGCTTCAAAAATAGAGCATATGGATCTAGACAAAATTAAGATATCCGACCTGAAAGTGGAGTATATGCATCTCCAAAATGCAAAGACATTACTTGACAGATTGTTTTTTCACGTGGATTGGTTGTCAGATAATTTTTAAGCTCAATGGTTCTCCAGCTGTGCATTTTAGGATTTTTAAACATCTTACAAGTGTGAGAATTGAACCCGCGTTCCCAGATTGTGAGGCGTGCACGCTGATCTCTACGCCACCAAGTCTAGTTCAGTACTGTAAATATATATTTTTTTGCTATTGTGGAAAGTAAGGACATGTTTTAATGAGTGCTTTTGTTAAAATAATAAGCATTTATACATTTAAATAAAAGGTATAACTGAAAATCTATGATTTAATTAATTTAATAAACACAAAAATTCATTTGGTATAAAAACAAATTCTCACCAACTTCTTTAAAACCTTATTTTCGTCGTTAAAAACTAAAACATTGTATTTAAAACGTAATCAAGTTATTAAAATTTATATATTTGCAAAAAAGTAGATGAATGTGATAATAATTTGTAATATGTACATATTTGTTTACTAAGTTATGTGAATCCTTTATTGATGTATGGTACTTTTTGTATTAGAAAACATATTTTGTTTTTACGGGTGAAGAATAAAATAAAATAATTATTATGTTTAAAATTATTAAAACCTAAATGTACTTCAAAATAATATCTATTTGTTTTTTGTAATAAAACATAGAAGAGTTTCGTGAATTATAATAGAAAATCTCTACAAAATAAGCGGCTTCTAATATAAATATGCCGGCTTTATTTGCCAGGTTTCGAACAACTGCACTAAATGATAGCAGTCCTTTGCCAAACGGCGAGGGTCCTTCACAATCATTATCGCCAAGAGCTTTTATAAGTTAAAGCTCTGAAGGAAGAGAAGCGTCGCATAGAAAGCTCCTAGTGAAGAGAGATTACTTCTTTCGTCTCTTTTAATCCTTGATTATATATAGGGCAGCGCAGTTTTTTCTGAATAGCTGATATGAAAGACTTCATAAACTATGTTAAGAACATAAGTTGATATCTGCCACACAGAATTTTATTCTTTTAATATTCCATTGAAATAAAGAGAGCAATCAACGTTATGAGTATGTTGAAAAAAAAATTAGTTCCTCATATTTTTAAAACAAAATTTAAAACTACGTTATTTCGTTTTCTATAGTCTAGTTATTTCTAAGTCCATACGATAAAATATTATTTTTTTTGCTTATATATTTCACATATTTTTATCAAAAAATTGACAATAATATATGGACAGCAGCTAATATACAAAATCTGGAAATTTTTTACGTGATATAAAATTATTAATAAATATAACTATCGGCAAAATTAATAATGTTTATACGTTCTTTCTATAATATATGTTTTGAAGTATAATCATAATTAAATGCGAACAAAATGCAACACAGATTACTTTAAAGTCAACTTTCATCTCAGATATAATAATTGACAATCGTAGAAAGGAAATAATATTTCATCATTGTTCTATTGTACAAAAAGGAACTTGTTCCTTTTGTTCGTTTTTCGCAAACGATTGAATCCTGCTCAATCTTTTCCCTCATTGGACGATGGCTCGTGATGAGTATTTGAAAAGGGGCTTAGCAGAGAATTAAAAATATAATCTTGAATTTTTCTATTATTTGAATTCATAAGTAAGTAAATATCTTGGCTTTTATATTTACGAAACTCAAAAATGTTCAACCAAAAGACATCTTTTAAAAAAATGTTTTATTCAGTTTATATAAATACATACCGATGTAATTTTGTATTTCCCAGTATTATTCGTTGAGATTAAAAAATATGCCGGTCGTATTTCATTGAATTCACTTTTTAATGAAAGTTTATTAATGTAAAAGGTATGTACATACACAAAATCTAACACTCTCTCATAGATATAAACGTAGAATAAATAACTTCAAATCTATAACGTAATAAAATTTAGCACTCGGTGCGCTGAATTATATTTGTTTTTAGAAAATAACAATAAAACACCCTATTGATTTTAGAACTTTCACCAATAATATTGTAATTTTAGGAAATTAAGCTTCTCGATAAATATTAAATCAATTATAATTTATATTTTTTCTTTTCCAAACAAAATAGTTGAAACGAGCGGCGAAGTTGAACAGTAAGATCGTAAGGAAATAATTTTGTGGTTATTTTTTTGTGCATTTTCTTTCATAATTGCGAGTCTTTGGAAAAGTTTTCCTTCTTAATATTATATGCGAGCGCTTAAATAATGGCTGTTTAAAGGGTGGTTCTAATAAAAAATTAAAAAAATACTTGGAAATCGATTTCCTATATTTAAGAAGCATAAAACATTAATATGTAAAAATAGCATGTATTGAAAAAAAGATAATATTGATGTATATACAATTTAGTTTTTAGCGTTAGATATAATGTTTATTATTGATTGAGTGGATGTAGTTGCAAATATGTCATAATTATCAATAATATTTAAAAGTGCACTCATTTTACAAGAGTATGTTTTTTAATAAAATATTTCTATGTAAGAAAAAAGACTTGTTAGATATCTCAACAAATTTTATCACTAGACAAATTTAATTATTCTATTATACTAAGCAGTATAATCTGTAAAGAGACTCCCAACTTGATGAAATACATAATTTGTACAGTACGTAATATTATAATGCAGTGATGAATAATAAAACGTATCGAGAGAGGTCTTCAACGAAAAAATAATGAATGCTAAATATCAATTTCAAAAATTAACGTTATGTTAAAAATCTTTCATTTAAAAATAGTAATCAAAGCTAGTTCGTATTTTAGAAAACTTAGCATGATTGCTAAAATAAATAACAAAGGTATGTTAAATATCCTAAACATTTAAATGAATAATACAAAAAAAAAAATTATGTTTTGCTAAAGATTATAAAACATATTTTTAATATTTTAATCTTATGATGCCCTAAAAAACTGAATTATTCAATAATTAAAACTTATATTCGTAATTTATTCGAAAAGTTTCCTTCCGCATAAAACACCTACAAAACACTTAAACATTCGCAGAAAATATGCGAACAGGAATATTGTACGAACTGGCCGCGAATCCAGATTTTTAATTTTCATATTTCATGGAATAATGTGCATTTAATGGTATTTTATTATTATATACTATGAATATATTTTTTTTTTGGCAACTTCAATAATAATAGCTCAAAAACTATCCAATAAATAAATATAAATATAATATTTTAAAATCCATAGAATATCTTTCTCAAGTGAGTGCATTTTATATAAATTAAAGTTTTTTCATTCGATAATATCATTTTAAAGAATTTAATGAAAACATAAAAGATACTCAATAAAAAGGAATGACAAAAAATAACGATTTGATGTTGATCAATCGCTTGATTCACAGGAAACATAGCTTTTTAGACTGGTGAATTAGCGTATCGAGCGATTGTCAGTGCATAAAAATTATAAAATTTTGAGAATAAAAACTCATTTAAATAGAAATTCATAATTATTCAAAGAATATATTTCAGTGTAATTATAAAATAACAGTTTTCTTATCTATCAATATACTGATATTATATTTATAGTAACATGGCTCAAAAACATAATGAATAACATGCACTTTAATTAAAAACAAATAAAAAGCCAGTTATAGTTATAAAATATATACACGTCATATGCGGCTATTTTACATAAACTACAGTTTTTAAAGAACATTTCAATATAATAGCTTTTACACATAATATTATTCCTGAAGAAAAATTAATACATTTGCAGTTGTATTTTTTAAAGCGATAGAAATTTCAAAGTGTATCAGATTTTATATTTGATCTATTTGTTATAAGCTAATTAATATAGTTCAACGAAGCAAAAAAATTCTCAGATAGTCTTTTAAATTAATATTTGAAAAAAGTATTTTCAGGTTTTACAATAATTAGTAATATTTTCGTTTATATAAAAGTAATAAAAATTACATTATGTGCACAACCATCATTAAAAATGTTCATATTTTCTAATATCCGTTTTTATTCAAAAGTATTTTTGATACATGTTCACTAAATAATGCCCAAGGTGCCTACTATCTTACAACTTATAATATATATATCTATTTTATAAAAACAGGCGTATCACACTGATGGTTTACGAAACACATGCGCATTCTTAAGGTAATATATAAATTTTCGTGTTTTACTTTACACCTTCAATTTTGAGTGTTTCATAACCTTGATTAGAAACATATGACCCGTACACGACATATAATAATATTACATATTTTAGTTTTTTAAAGAGTGAATTTTAAAACGTAATATTAGTACATAAATATTTACTGATGGAGTGAGTTAATTTCTTCTACTTAATAATTGACAATATATTCGTATATCGTTGCCAATATTGCAGGAACACGTAACTTGATTTTTTGGCTTGAGACACTTAGTAAAGTATTTTTTGTTTTTTTTTTCAATCTTTTGTTTCATTGGCCCATTTTTATATTAAAAAATAATTTATGTACGTTTTAAAACATATGTGTGAATACAAAAATGTGATAATGGTACGAGAGATTGTAAAAAAAAATAATACTTTACATTATAAAGTGACTGAAACCAAATAATCAAATTATATGTTCCTGCAATATAAGCGACAATATGTTGATTTTGTTGATAATAAATTTTGATGAGTATTCTCTTAGTAAATATGAAATTTTATTTATTCAAGTCAAATTCTTAAAACTTAAAAGTAATTATTTTCACATAAATTATTTCAAAGAAGTATGTTGTATTATCAATAAATTTCTCTCTAATCTTATGAAAAAAGTTATTCTAAAAGAAAACTCAGACATTCACTTGAAATATAATGTATGAGTCAATCACTATCAAAATCTAAAATGAAAAATAGCTTACAAGACAAAAAAGGTTGGACACACGTGAAGGGTATTGTATAAATATAAAATTTTCTAGGAAACGTCTGAATATTAGTTTTTTGTTTTTTTTTTATTAGTGAACGCTGTTTTATGCCTGGAAAAATATATTTTACTAAAACAGACGTTGATGTTAACGCATAATTTGCAGATGAAAAATACATCACAGTTTTTCTTTTAAAGTTGCTTTTTCCGTTCCGAAAACGACATGCGTACACAATTTTGGATGTAGGTACGAGAAATCAAATATCTCTGGAAGAAAAACGACTTTTGCTTTATTTATTATTTTTGTGATTCCTTTTTCTTCCGCAGCGAGAAAAACATTGCTCGGCTTTGCAAATTGTGGCATTATGTTTTGATATTTTCTTTTGCAGTTAAAAATCTTATTTTGTTGTGTGGCAGGCATGCGATGATAAATGATGCCGTGCCGACTCCGTGTCATCTTGACGCTTTGCGGCTCCTTACAAATTTTAAATATACATTTGTCGACAGATGGTGTCGTTTACCTTTAATTGTGGCTTTACTATATTTTACTGACATCTCATTATTTCAACACGGAAAATGTATGATGGATATTTTTATATATGCCTTTATTATATCTAGTATCATTTACCTACCCTTGTTTTGATTGTGGATCGTAAAATAATATATACGCCTTTATCAAATGTAATTCAAAAATAAATTAACGAATATATGAAAAATTTTAACATAAAAAAGAATCAATTATAATTAATATACACCAAACCCTCTTTTAAACGGTGGATACGTTCTACACAATAACGTGTAAAAAAACTACTCTATGATAAAAATTAATGGTTTTCTTGTATAAAATTTGATAGTTATCAAAAAATAATGTTCACTATTGTTTAAAAAAATTACAAAGATTATTTACCATAAGAAAAGAGATATGGTCGTTTAAGCACATTTGCCATGACATCGTTTTATTGGATCAAACAAAAAAATGGAGGATTTACCACAGTGTTATTTTGAAACCGCATAAAAAGAAAGTTTGTGTAACTTCATTGGTAACTTAAAATTTGTATTCAATCTTTTGCAAATCATATTCAATTTTATCAAATTGTAAATACGGTAACTACCAATCAATCCATAAGATTTGATTCAAGTTGTCACTTAAACTGTTTTAGAAACTATTTGAATAAGTAATTACTTTTAAAATAAGTAGTTAAAATAAATCAACAAAAATATATAAATTTTAAACTTATCGTTACAAATTTTCAGTGAATCTGATGTATTAATCGATTTTACCATGAGACGTATAAATTATTTAATTTTTTTTCATACTAACTTAAGTAATTGCAAAATAAAATTTGTAATGTTTATTTGATCTTAGTTTTAAATGGTATGATTTTTTTTATTATAGCATATTTTATAAGTTTTCCATGTGTCATTTATCTTGCTAGATTTAGGTAATCATAAAACCAATTTTGACATAGACAGTGGCTCGGAATAAATCGATTGAGTTATATTCGAACAAATTCAGAGTAACTTGACGTACTTTAACCATGAATGCCTTTTATATTATACTATGGTGTATTTTTTGATTCATCTTAGTGTTTGTAACTCGAGTACACATTTAATCAAGTTTGGTATTTTTAACATAAAAAAAATAACCAAACATGATGTTATTTGTATAAAATCTCTAATACCACTAATTACTTCTTTGCTAACGGATTATTTTATTTTGAATTAACTGCATTTTTTTTCAGCGTGATTTAATAATTTTTTTTTTAATGTATGTGCACCATCGCAAAAGCGTTAATCTAAATTAACGTAAACTAATTGTCTATTTGAAGTTATTTTTCTTAGGATTTGGCCTATTTTTCTATTCTCATGGTAAGTTCTTGTATATTATAGATGTAATACATTCTTCAGAATTTAAGTACACCCCATCGAACCTTGTTCGGGGTTAACAACAACGTGCAAAAAATACCCCACGGGCTAGGCGATGTATAAAAAAAGAGCGTATGAAATAACATCCGGAGCTCGAAGAATGATAAGGGTCCTCTCGATAAATGACTTTCCATCGTCAACTCGAGTCTATCCGTCGCTTTCGTTTACCCGCTGTATAATTCTACCATCAGTTTATTGTTTGATGGAAAACTATATGCCCGCTGATGTGATATGCTTTTATCTAAATAGGTTTTGTATGATTTGTTTTATTTATAGGCCACTTACATTTAGTAGAATATTTGTGTAACAACGAAATTGAATAACGTCTTTTATGGTTTTAGATAAATATTTTACGGTGGTATTATACGTAATTTATTTCATATTTTGATCAAAAAAAAAAATAAGGTATTCTAAAAATAAAAGTATAAATTATCTTTTTTTCATATCTGCATCTTAAGAAGAGCATATGGACATTACTTGCCATACCCAAGAATCTCTGTTGCTTGTCAGTATTTTTTAATTTTCCCAAGTTATATCTAAATCTCATAGTTCCACTGACTACATTTTGTAGGTAATTTTTAGCGGCTTTTAAGAATGCGAAAACCGGTCACTTTGAAAAATAATCAGGTTAGATTAAGACTCAGCGTCGCAGCTTCACTTTTTTAGTAATGAGTGACTGCATGGTCCATCCTCTAATGTCTTAGTTGCAAACGAAATCATACCACCGTATCCCCAAAATCTACTGCAAGCATTTATTCTCAAAACTTAGTATAAAGTTCTTTTGAACCTTTCTTGAGTGCCATATTTTGCTATCGTAGAGTAGCACTGACAAAATGCATGCATTGAAAAGGCGGCATTTGGTTTTAATTGACATAAATAAATATGTATTGTATGATAACAGCACTGGTTAAATCATATTAGTTCCTTTAACTAATTTATTTTAAAAATAGTTATTTGAAAAGTTCGTAAAAATTTTAATGTTGCCAAAAAGTTATAATTCAACGCGTGTAAATAAGAATGCAGCAAAATATGCACTAAATAAAAATAATTTTCCCTGAAGTAGACTTTATTTTTATATATCAAACAGAAAACATATTTTAAAAAAAGAGTAGTAAATAATAATGACATTCAAAAATCACTTTTTACTTGAGTAATACATATTATTATTTTGCTTGTCGCCAAAAAATTTAAATACAAAAAAACTCCTTAGACTGTTTATCATTCATTAGAACTAATTGCAATTATTAGTTTTACGCCATATTTTGTAAGAAGTTGAATAGATTATACATAATCTATAGGTGTAATTTCTTCTTTAAACATGTGAGACACTTCATTTACTTTGCTAGATAAAATGAGTACTTTTTAACTATCTCATATAATAAATACACTTGAAACATGGACAATGCAAAAAATATGTAGTAAAGAAGAAATAAATTTGAAAAATGCGGTATAAATACGGATAATAATACTTATGTGAAATCATCATATTTTTTACTCAAAATAAAATAATTGAAAATGTAAAATTCGATGTCATAAATTATTTTTATAATCATTTAAATTCTATAAAAGTTTTCCATAGCCTAACTGATTTTTAGTTGATCGTGAATAGTTTATATGCATATTAAAAGTAATTATATGCATATATTATGATAGTATGTTTATATAAAATGAGAATTAAGAAGTGACGTAACATCCAAGTGGTTAATCAACACATATGAATATATATAGTTCATTATCACTACGCAAACCAGTACTCTATTCGCATTATGTCACATTAATAATAAATGTAAATGTTGAGACTTTAAGATAACTGTTAACATAGATATCACTTGAAAATATTTATTTATTTAATCAAAGTGTAAAATGGTCTATATTAAAAAAACACAATGTAAAGCTTAAAATACACAATATTTATTTACACATATCTTTATAATCATGTATTTTTTAATTTATTTGTTTTATTTCATATTTTATCATAAAAAATGAAACATGTATTCAGTTTGCCATAGTAAAAGTAGTTAATATTTGTTTTTTTGAAAGTGATTTTTTACAACTACTTGAAAATGTTCGATATCACTAAACTTATTTTTATCAAAATTTAGTATTACAATACTTTTTGAGGTAAGTGCATAAAAATGAAATACATTAAATTGATATTAATTAATGTGTTACATATTCATGATTGTGTGTTACATATAGACTAAGTAAAAATGTAACTTAACATTTTCGTTGTGTATTCTTTTAAAATTTTCGCCTCATAAATATGCAATATCCTTTAAATACTATTTTTAAAGAGATTTGAAGTAAAGTGATTACGGTGTAAAATAAATTGGAATATAACTTAACCATGTTAAGCCAATGGCCATGATTAAAACTTTTAAAGTCTGCAAAGTTTCATTTAAAAATCCAATATTACATTTTTATATTTACATTGCGAGCAGTATTGCAAACGCTTCTTTAACTTTAGATATTCAGTTATTAAAAGAGGTTATTTAAAAAAAATGGTTCATTTAGTTAACAATAAATAGTTACTTAGTTCACTTTTATAACTTACGATAGGGCGCTAATATTTAAATTAAATATTTGCGATGAAATTTGATTGTATAAAAACTTTAATAATTATAATGTACCTTGGAAAAAATACTCTAAAATAGTATTTAGAAAAATATCATTAGACAAAATGTAGAAGAAACATTATTTTTCCACCAACAAAACATTAATCATCCGTGAAACAAAATATTGTTAAAATTAACGAAAATTAGCACACAATAAAATTGTTTTTTAATATTTATAAGCCTTATTTTTCTATTGTAAATATTTAGCATTTTTTATGGTGATACAGTAATAATAAATCTAAAATACTATTATTCGTATTGACAAATAAAGTTGAATCGTTGACGCACTGTCATCCAGTGAAACAGCTTAACCTAGCTTTAGGTCCGTATTGGTATTGTGATTCAAACACGAAACGACTTAGATAAGAATGAAGCGGTGGTTTGCGAGGCCTTTCCTGTTTCCGGTGGGGCCTTAATCTGGTCGACACGCGCCGCTGCGCTGGTGCGGTGCTACGAAACTACGAGGCTGGGGTGCTACGAATCTGGGCTCTACGCCGGATGTGCGACTGGCCCGCGAGGCGCCGAGTGAATCTCTTCCTTAGATTTAGAAAATAACTTTTTGTATTTTGAAACGAAATAAGTTTTGCAGTAAGAATTTAATTATATTTAAACTGATAATATTGCAAAGATTTCGATTAAAAGAAACTTGTATCTTAATTAACACAATTATATTCTGCACAAAAGATATACATTATTCTTTGGATAAAATAATAATACAGATATAAATAAAAAATACCATTATAAATCTATACAAAAAGCATGAATAATTAAGAACCGGAAATACTGAGGTGAATTCTGATGGATTTAAAAAAAAAACAAATGACTGGATGCTCGATCGATTGAGCAATTCTCACGAAAAAAAATCTACTAAATTAAAACAATTTATATTCAAAAATATGCACTGCATCAACATCACTATAGTATAAACATTATTTTATACGTCATATAGTATCAAATCAAGAACTCAAGAAATTTGACACATAGATAGTCACAATGTAAAGAATCTTGACAATTTTTTTAAGACCATTGATTATCAGTCTACTACACAATAGTCTGGCATCTTTGAATTTTAAAAAATATTTATGTAACAGTGAGATTTTACTTTGTAATATTCGATACCAAAGCACACCTAATTGTCTCTCGGTCAAAATGAAGTGAATACTATGAAAAAATAAGATAAAAGTTAAATATACATATTCAAAGAAGATATGACAACAAGTTGGCAACAAACTTAACAAATGTTACCAAATAAAAGCGGTTGTTTTTACTGATAAAATTGTTAAGTTTACACACTACTTTTTTCTATTCCATTATAAATAAAACAAGCTATTTTTAGAAAGAAAATGTATAACATTATTATAGGTTCGCTAAAAGCTATGCGTCAATAAGATTTTCTCTAGAACTGATTCAAGTTGACAAAAACACGCTACGGAAGTTTTCAGATCTCCAACTTTGTTACTTACCTTAAACTAATTTCATCCGAATACATGAGAAGTAATACGCTACTTTGAGCCACGTGTATAAATAACAAAGCATTCTAGTTCAGTTGCTTTTCTCAATACGAATCCAAACACACATTTTTTAAATCTAAAAAATACCATGTTAGGTTTTTTTTTATAAAATCAAGTATCTAGATAAATAATAAAATAGATTCGCTTCAAACCACTTTATTCTATTATTGATTTTTCTGTCAGAATTTATTATTCTTTCTAAGGACTTAAAGAAGACATTATTGATTTATTGATTTCACTATTGAACAAAAAATCATAATCGGTTATTGAAGATTTATTTAAAAATCGTTGTATTTAATTTGGTTGTAATTTTTTTTTTAAATATTTAAAAACAATTACAAACATTCTGGAAAGATTAATACGATGTACAAATTAAATTTTGATTCAGCCGATATTAAGTCGACGTATTTTTAGTAAAATACGGTATAAAGTCCTTTCTTTAAAATGAAATATTTCTGTTACATCTAATCAATCTACTATCATGTTTGCAGCTCAGTACACTGTGCTTCCAATAATGATTATAATAGTTCGATGTGCATTTTCTTTTGATTAATTATTTAAGAAAAAAACGCAACAAGTAACAAATATATAATCTTGAATATGCGATTAATTTATTAAATTATCGAAGAAGATTATAATGGAGAAGTTATACGCAAAAAATATGGACATGACCGTTAATAATAAATAATTAATGTAGTGGCTGCAAGTAAAATTACGCGTTGAGAAATATGTTTCCCTATTCATAATTTTGTTTCTAATTTGTTTTTTGTTTATACGATATGAACTATGGTATTTTTAAATATTTCATTTTTATACTGTACAAGTATTTACACTTTTGAAATAATTTAATATTTAATATATCGAAATCCGAGATTCTTTATTTTCTAATGACTTTTGATACAATGCAAAGTTTTTGTTGCACTTATTAGATTAAAAATAAAAAAAAAGAATTTTTGGTTGTATAGAATATCTCATGTGTGACATCGTTCATGCTTGATTTGACATATTACATACATCTGCGATTGTGAGTGAGTTGGAGAATCTGCGCGCGCACCTCGCCAGACAAGTTGGCGTCTCGAGATGTTTAATGAGCACCAGCCGGTGTCTTTCAACACAATGCCACAATCACGATGAGAGCCAAAAGCATTCAAGATCTAAGCGGAACAGTTTTTTTTCATTTTCACGCAAATGAATGTCATGCCAGAAATGTGCGAATGAGCTGTTGGTTTTTTATGGTACAATGAAAATATTCTTCATTTTCCTCCACTGTCATTTTTTTCAAAGTTTTTTGAAATTTACGTTTAAAAAAGCGTAAAATCAAAGAAAAATATGTCTCTAGATTTCTGAAAAAAAACGATATTACAATAGTTTGTACAGGTAACCAAAATAAAAAAATCTATAGTAAATATTAAATGTTAAAAGACAAAAAATAAATAATTAAAAAACAAAATATATGAAAATATATAATAAAATTAAGAATAAATACAGCATAATTTTGATTTTATTTTATTTACAAGAATGTCTGATTTTTTAAGTGCATAGTAAACCAATAACCAATACATATATATTATATAAGTGACACATATTTTCATTTTCTAAATTTATTTTTCTCTCCTAATTATATTTAGTTAAAACGATCGGCAGTGGCAAAGAAGTCTTATTTTGAAAACTAAAATTATACACTTTATTTAAAAATTGAATCAGTATATTTTTGTTTTGATTTTTGTCTTTAATATTATATGATGTAATGTATTTACATCTCATATTATTAGATATTAATAAAAATCGATATATTTACAATTTAGAAAATTTCATGTTTTAAAAATATTGTACACAGTCCTTGAATTAAACAATACTTATAATAAAATATAATAAAAGAATGAATTAAAAGTATTTTTTTCAATAAATTGTGTTAAAAACGGAATAGTTTCTTTAGAAAATCAGACTTGACCAAATTTATTTAAAAAAAAAAACAACACAGTGATTTATTAAAAAGCATCTAATTTATTCAAGTACAACTATAAAATGTAACAAAATATCCTGCGTAAATTCTAATTCAATTGAAATAAGTATTTGATTTCAAGTTGATACAAAGCAAGCTGAAAAATAGTTAACAGTATTTCACTGGAGCTGTCCGTATAAACTACGAAAATTCTATTGAATTCCCATATTCCGCCACTCAAATGAACTAATCAAAACTTTCTGAACATTATTAGCATATAACGAGAATAATCATCCCCATACAAGCAAGTACATATAAGTGGTTGAAGAGCTGGGAAGGGTAGGGACGTAAAAAGCTTCGCCACCTTTGAAAGCCACCCTCGCTCGTCCACCGAGAGTCAATCGTCTAACGATGTTCTCTTTTTCACAGTGTTGCAAATCAATCTTCAAGTCTGAGACGTTGGCTATAAAGAAAAGAGCTTTTAATGAGACGTTGCGGGTCAACAGACGTGCGATGAGGTGATGGCGCAATTTTTGCTTTATATTCGTTAGAGAGCTTTCTCTGAGACGACACAAGTAATTAATTAAAGCATTTGATTTGGGATATTCTCGATTGATATATTAATTGAAAATTAAATTGATACCACAACTTGTCTTTGATGGTTTCATTAATTTTAATTGAATGCGCCCATCTAATTGCTTATGATATTACAGCGTCTTTGCAAGTAAATAAAATATTATATATCGCAGAATGTAATAACGACCCTTAATTTTGAACAATGATTATTTTTTTGAAAAAGGTTAAATATTTTTTTTTTTTTTATTTTATACATCTTATTATATATTAATATAATATGAAGTATTATTATTATGTTATGAAAGATGGTGGTAGTGTAGGTATATAATAGAAGTAACCAAATGGTATTTCTTTCAAAAACAGCAAAATATGGAATGTATTTTTTTTTTGTCAATATGCATAATCATAGTTGAGATGCACAACTTTATCTGTTCACAATATTATGAATTGTCATTTTTTATAGAATAGCTCTAATGAGATAACCAATTAAAAAAAAAACTTGTCTTCTACCAAAAATGGCGACGATTGTATTAGTAATATTTTATTTAATGTATAAAAATTTCAATGCAAATCTTAATGAATATTATATTTTTTTATATTAAATAATGAACATTTTATTTACATGAGTATTTACACGTTTATGTTGAGTAACTAAATATAATTTAGAGAAATAAAAATCCAATTTTTATAATTTTGCATGAACGATATTATGGTATGATGTTATTTTTTCCTATGTTATAAATTTAAGTTCGATCACAAATATTTTTTAATTGTCAGACAAAGTTGACTAAAAATATAAAAAAATCAAGTATGTATATGCAATAAAAATGAATCGGTTTGAATGTATCATCAAACTTGTTAATCAAATCTCAAAAAATAGTAAAGACATTTGAAATCTTTTCAATTTTTGGATTTTCTGTTTTATCATATTTTATAAAAACATCGAGGTGTATAAAAAGCTGTCAACTTATTGGTATTATCTTTCGAAAACGTACTAACACAAAAAAAAATATTTGCCAAAACTGCCAACTTGTATCTAGTGTATAATAAGGAAGAAGTATCGCATTACACAATTACCGTAACAGCTACGCGAAGCAACTTTGAATTGGCGGCGTAGCCTACCCGTAGAGCAGTAAGCCAACTCGTAGCAGTACGATACGGCCTCCACGCGAAAAAGCAGTTGGTTTATAGCGAATAGCTGGTGCGCCGACAACACCTATTATCGGAGAATTTTATAACGGCATGCTACGGCAGGCTCTAGTTACTGAAGGTTAATGCCTTGCCACAGTCGGATGTAATGAAAAGACATTCTTTACCTTCTGGCTTTGTTTTAGCTTTCAGTTTATGCAACACCGATTTTATTTAATTTTTTGTTTACAACGTGTTGTCCTCTTTCAGTACATTTCCACGTTTTTTCTGAAATAACAGCAATATATTTCTTATTTTATTAATGTTGTGACACATAGCGACATGTTTTAAAATAACTACATCGCGTTGTGTTATGAAATTTGGTTTTTTTATAAAATAGGTATTTATAAAAAAAATAACTTATAAAATATTATCAAAGAATATATAAGAATATATTATTACATATATAAATTTTAAATCATGATAAATTTAAAAAAATTAAATTGTCAAAATTTATTTTAAAAATACTGTATAAATGCTTGGTAAAAAAAAAATACTGAAAATTATATGAGTAAAATATTCATCTTGAAAATAAATTAATAATGAGTTAAACGTTGAACAATTATTAACAAACTTTGATTATTTTCATAAAATACTCAAATTTGATGTTTTTTTTCACTATTGTTTGTCTGAAGATTGCGTTTATTTTTTCAATTTTTAAAAATATACTACACTTGAGACGTGAAATTATTTTTAATAGCTGTTTTTTATATTAAAAATCAAAATATGTACGTAAAATTACTAGAGCGTTAAAGAATGTAGTCATGATTTACTTTTAGATAATAATTTTACTATAAAAAGGTAGTAAGGTTTTTGTATATCAAGTATGACTACGCTTCACTATTACATCATTGAAATGGGTACGAATACGTCGGAAATAATTCAAGCTATTCACGTTTAAAATTACCCAAATAATCTTCCTCTTCAAACCTTAAATTTAAATCTCATTTTATATTTCAAATTAATACGTTGAAACGTAATATTTCTCGTCGGCAGTCTCCCTATAGCCGCGGCAGAGTGCGCTACGTGAAATAACGAGCTATAAAGGCAAGAATAAAATTCAAATTAAGTAAACGCCGAAAGGTTCGAGTGAATTACTGCCGTAGACATTATTATGTTATATATGGCAGGCAAACGCAGCAAGTGCCTAAGTATCGCCTTACGTTTTCTCACCTTGTCCACGAAAATTGCAAGGAAATTAGACTGGAAACAAATCATTTGACTGCTTTATACTGTAAGGACCCTGACCTCTCTAAAATCCATCTAATCCTTTGAGTAAACAAAACCTCGTTATTAAATTTGCCTGTAAATTCATTTATAATATCTTATAGCTATACTACAATGTTAAATAAGTTTTCTCTTCACACTTGCTTTTGGTGGATGGTGGGTGTGTATTTGAATCACCGATCACGGCTTCGAATCCTTCAGTTCCATTGATTTTTTTTATCATGTACAAATCTTCACCACGATTGCTCATATTGAAGCGTATACATTTTTACAACATAAATATCATCAATTTATTACTACAATATATTACAATATATTATTTCTAGCATATTATTGTAAAGATTAATAACGTCATTAAGTATTGTGTTATGTATCATAAAACATATTTATGGTAACGATTCTATATTTAACAAATCACTTAATATTTGTAGTCAACGTGATGAGTCAGTAATTTATGGGTTACGAAGAAGTTTCCTAGTTTTGGTTTGAAATTAAAAATTAAGTTTTTTACTATATTTAAAATGAAATCTTTCACAAACCAGTATTTGGAAAAATCTCTACAAAAAAACGCATCTCGACAGTATCTAAGAATCGTGTCAATCGAAGTTACAGTAAAGTTTTTGATTTATTATAGACTAGAAAAATATAAGTGCTTATTACTTAAGCTATTTAAGATATAACTATCAAAATCAACTTTAAAGTAAAAACTTTCTGCTACTTTGTAATACTGAAGTTGAATTTAATCACTAACTACCAAATTTTACCCATTTTGCCGTTCAAAAAATATATATTTTATTTTCGTCTGCACAGAATTACTGGAATAAATAATAAAATAATATTTTTCTTTATTGATATGCACATAGCATCGATTTTCGCAATAATTGTCCAAAGTGTACAATATGCATCTGAACACCATACCCTAAGAAATTATACGGACCTTCATACTGTCAAGACTTATTTCAATAGATTTTTTAACGATAATTGATGATTACCCAATTGCACAATGAATGTAGCAATCAGTGCTGCACCTTTTGATTTTTAAAAATCGAGCTCGCAATCTTTGGCTCTGAAGCGCGCATGGTATTTTTTTGGCTGTTAGTGACACATTTTTTTATTTATGTTGCTTCTATAATAACATTAACAATTATTATATAAAGTATAAGATGCTTAAAGTATGTCTTATGTTTTTTATTATCCTTATTATATTAAATTCTGAATTATTTAAAACTGGTAAACTTCCATATGTGAGATCACTG
>JAGVSQ010004997.1:8320-18394 GCA_022683975.1 Rhyacophila evoluta | reverse complement strand
TTTCAAATAATTATCAAAACAAGGAGAAAATTCAGTTGGTGTGTAAAATTATTTTTAAACACTTAATTTTGCTCGATACCCATACCGACGTCAAACAACAAACACAATAGTTTTTTCTTTTCATTTTCTGAAACATAAACTCTCATTACAATGTTTGATAATAATAAAATTTATGATGCTGAAAGCTTGTCTGAATCTTGTACACAATCAGCCAATACTCACGCAGTGGATTCCTAGTTATTACATATTTATTTTCCATTCGCAAAATAATGTAATGAGAAAATATTATTAATATGATCGTGACTTTCAATTTTCAATATAGTTTACAATAATAAATTCATTTTCTATTGATAGTTGGAATTGAGCTGTTACTCGTGTACTTTTACATATTGTGTGTATTTGATTTATCTTATAATTAATATAATCATTGAAATTTTAAAAAATCTGTTTTTTTTTTAAATAAACGTAATTAGAAATGAAGTAAATAAACAAAGTATTGTGTATATTCAGAGTTGGTCACTGTAACGACGCGTACAATGTAACAAGTATGTATGACTAATCGATATCCTTCGATTTCTTCGCCCGTGAAGAATTGATGATCCTCCTCATTACAGGGTTGATCCACCCTCTACTCTGCCTCCCTTCTTCTTCCTCACACAACGAGTTTCCACGGTCCACCCGCCGCCCTCGCAGAGACTAATGGTTCCGCATTTGTCCAAATGATGGTGCGGCCGAAGGAGAAAATGAATTTAAATTATTATTTGGTATTTTGGTATTTGGAATCTGTATTACGTTTAACTTTGTTAACAGTTTAGCAAGTAGAAAGGCAAAGATATGATTATGGTAATTATTTTGAATTTAACTGATTATTTAACTGCTGGCATTGACTTTCGTCATCTTCAAGTTGTTATATCGTATACATTGAATGTTTTTGTAAGGAAATAACGATTTATTTTGAATTTACTTAAAAAACTTTTATCATTAAGAAAATTATTGTATTTAAACAAAATACACGGTATCACTCTTTGATATATATACGAGTATAAGCTCGTATTTTTTTTCTCTATTCATTCGACTTCCCTTTAACATTAGTCTTGTATTTTCAGAAATTTCATCAATTTAATTAATAAGATGATATAATATATAAGCATATAGTGCAATAAGATAAAGTTTAGCTAATTCATCAACTACACAATTGAAAAATGGTATTTAATTTTTAGAATTAACAAAGGATGACTGAAAATGTGTCTGTGTTTAAAATTGTTAAGGATTCACATAATGTCTTATCCAATTCTTGCTCTGTTTTATTTAATATATTTTCACAATTACACATCAGTCAAGCTTCATTTTTTTTAAAATCCTAATTCAGTAATAATCTTATAAAAAAACAAGGCGTATTTCAGTATTACTTAGACCGCACACTGTAGTGCACTTTCATAATTTTCATGTACGATATTATTGTCAAAAAATAATAAAAAAAACTTTATCGCTTATTGTAAAATGTAATACGTGCTTAAAAATATAAATAATGCTGTACGTTCAAAATAATCTGTCAAGACGCCTTCACATTGCGGAGATCCATATATACAACTTTCGGAGTGAATATCTTCACACTGTGTAGATCCGTATGCTCCACTTTGAAAGCGAATACGGTATAGGACAAAATAAGTCCGTTGGGAAGGCTTCTAATAGTTTTGAAATAATTCAGTTCTGCAAATAAATATCAAATCGGTTTGATTAGAAAAGTCTTACATGTAGTTTTGGAAACGCTGAACAAAGATAAAAATATCTGCGTTAAATATTTTGCACACAAATAGTTTTATACTATTTTGGATGTATTCACCGTAGCTTTGGTATGAAGAGATGACATGGGAAGATGAAAAAATACTGGTGTGGTGTAAGGATTTTTGGAGACTTTTGTTGTGGATATGTAAGACGATTATTTTTTGGGTTTCGCCGTTCGTGAACGATTTAACATAGTAAGTAGAAGATAAATGTGTATTACCGATCATCTTTTGTGACGTAACCTATATTTACATTTGGTGAGGTACAGCATACTCCATGTGACATTTTAGTTTATCGTTTTTTGTAGTTATTTTTCTCGACGGAGAGTGCAAACGTAAATATTGTAGCAGGTAAATGTGCGCCGGGCCGGGAAAACGCGATGTGCCCGTGACATTTTATAAATGGGCCTTCTTATCCGAAAGCGTCTATTGAACGAAATCATTTATTAAGTGTTTTGGCTGTATCCTGACTGCGTGGCAATTAATCCAACTCCGCCAACATGTGTTGTAAAAAGTGCGCGCGCACTTTGTTTGTTTCCTTGACAGGGTGCCTAAGAAACCGGTATTAATTCGATTGCCGCATATTAAACTATGCTACATAAAAGTACTATCTATTCAGTGAACCTAATTAGAGATTTTTATATATTTTTATCATTTCTTTTTGATAATTAAAATATCCGTATATTATTAAAAATATTCTCACTTCAAATAAGTAGAAAACTTTACTATTAATAACATTCGAGAACATATAATGCTCTTTATGAAAGTGGATTACACTACACAGTAAAAAAACATGTATTCACCGACTATTTTTTACAAAACGAACGACAGATAATTATTGCTTAATCCATTGGACATCTAGTCTGATATTTTCGGATTTGTATATCGCATATCTCTGAAAGTGGGGTATATGGATGTCTGCAATATGAAGACGAGTCTATTCAAGTTTTTTGGGAGAATTTACTGTCAGAAAATTGCTCGACCCAATAGAGATTCCAGTCTTATATTTTCGGATTTTTGAAAATCTATCAGATTATTTGAATTTGACTCGTATTCCCCGGATGCAAGGTGCGTACGCTAACTTCTCGGCCATCGGAAAGACTGCTATTGATATAAATACATAAATAGTATCATCCTTTGTCTAGGATAATATTGATAATACATACATGTAATAGATTACATGATGTAAATACGGAACCATTAATTTATTGTAGTATAGTCAAAATAATATTGATTGGCGTAAACATTTGCGTATGAATTTTTCCGCTTTAGACTGATTTTGTGCTATAAGCTACTCCTCACTATATGAAAAGTACTATGCATTATTACACATCATTTTTCAAATGCATATATTGCTTGAAAATAAAAAATGGGACACAACATGTATAATATCATTTGTTTAATTCAAATATTTTTAAGTAATTAGTCCACTATTTTTTAAAAATAATAATTTTGATTTATTGACGAATTAACTGGGAAAATAAATCATTTAGGCATTCAATTAATATGATAAAAAAAATAGATTGAAAATATCTTTGCGTATTTTGTTTTGATACATGTATATAGATAAATGTTTCTATCAACGTATTTTTTATTAGACATTTTCATCGATGCACAACTTTATAGACAGATAATTGCAAAATTTAAATTAGTTACTTGATAACATTATTGACAAACTTTTTGAAACATTCTGTAAATATTTTTTTATGTATAAAATAAGATAACATTCGGGAATATTCATTTATTTAGAGGCGGCAAATACATTGCGTTTTACATACACGTGATTATTTAAATGCCATCTTTACTACTAGCGTAATTATCTACAAAGCAAACATTACTGACAGCCAATTATTCATCAATAATCCCAGACCGGGATTTTAGGCTTTTTAGTTCTCCACACATCAAACGAAATAATATTATATATCAGTACACCTGTAGTCATATATTATTTTACTCGTATTTACTGTCAAATATATATACTAGAGTTTGATTATTTTTAGTCACATGCAAGTAAATGTGTGATGAGTTTGGATTGAGTTAATATTCTAATAAAACTTCATTATATAAAAATAATGAAACGCAGTGTTAATTGCCAAGGAATCAAAGCTTAAATTATAGACATATTAAAATTTGTTCCCATATTAATAATAAGCCACGTCTATTTGGTAATAAAAATCAAATTGAATATTGATCTAATTACTATAATTAAAAGAAAATATTTATTTAATATTGACGAGTTTTTATTTCGGCAAACTTATATTTATTTTTTATCATTACTATCTTTGAAATTGGTCGAAAAATTAGGTGCGTTTGTTTTTTTAAATTATATCTATTTTATAAGTCTCTTGAAAAAAATGCTGTAATTGGTATGCATGAAATTTAATAAATTACTGTATTAGGCCGAGGCTCAACAGCAACAGAGTGTCGACAACAAAGATACAAACTAGCTATACTTAGGTGAGTGAACAAGTGACCAAGTTGGTGTGACAACAACGTGTAGTCGGGCTACCGAACTTGCTCACTTCCCTTTTTATAGCTGTTTTGCATCTCTGTTGCCAACGCTCTGCTGCTGTTGCTCTGCTACCACTGCATATATCGTGGTCTTGGCCTTAGACGTCATAATGAAGATCAAAATGCCCATTTTTACCTGTTACGATGGATTCGATATTGTAAAACATATTTTTTAGAATTAAGTGATTGTATATTAATAATAAGTAATTGAAATTAATAACTCCTGTATATTATTAATAATATAAACGTTCATTTCGTTATTATTATTAAAAAGTATGAGGTACTGAAAGAACTATACTATAACTAGATTCATTCTATAATAATATTTATTATGAAAATATTAATTAGACAACTTCAATGTATTGTATTTTATCATTTGAAGTCTCCGTGGTTTTTTCTGATATTAAAATAAATACATCAAGTAAGAGCCATGATTTTTTGAACAATGATTCGGTATATAGATTTAAAATTTTATTTATGTACATGTAAAAGAAATAGGTTTATTTGAATAAATGCGTGAAACCGTGTTGGGTTATGTATCTATTTATTATACAAGGTGGGATTAATGCAAAATAATATCCGTTTTGTATGTATATTTCTTCTATAATACTTCAATCACTCTTCTATTATTTGGAGTTTGATGAAACATTGTGGAAGGACTAAATGCCGGTCCTTAGAATTCACAAAGAACGAATATTTGAAAAGAACATTCGTAAGTGTTTGCTGGAGATCACAGAAAAAATATACTCACGTCATGGACGGTAAACTTTTGACAAATTGACTTCTTATTCCACAAAAAAGGTGTCTTTTATTAAAAATATTTTTAACCTAACTATTGTGTTTAGTACACAGAATTCTATTTTGTGACATGCTTTTCGTATATTATTGCTTCAATTAATAATTTAAGTTAAAAGCAACGGCATTTCCAAAACTCTACTGTCGAATTTTCGTTAATAGACTATATCTTTATATTATAACGTCTGCTCCAAAAGTGGAGCGTATGGATCTCCATAGTATAAACCTGTGTACTCCAAATATTAAATATATAGATTTATTCAAACAAACTTTTTTCTCTATAATATAATATCAGCAATTGGCTCAACCTATTGGAATCCGGAAATAAATTATCGAATTTATGAACATCTTTAAGTGATATGGAATTTTAAGTATCAGACGCTCCAGCCAGCGGAGAAAAAAAGTACTTGGAGAAATGTACTCTGCACATTTTACTAATTATATTTATTTAGATAAGATTAAATTGATTTGGTTTTCTATTGAATTTAATAACATATCGCTCTTGACAAAGCAATACCTCGTATACCACGCCACATAAATTTTATAAAAGATAAAAAAAGGTCACTTCAATCATTTAAGATTACTTATAACTTTTAATGCTGCCATTAAATTAACTAGTATTATTTAATGTTGACATTGATATACCAAGGAATTTGATTTTAAGATATTGTCTATAGAGATTTATTGTCATTTATTGTATTTGTTAGCTGTGCGGTATACGAGATATTGATTTGTCATGTACGATATAATATTAAACACTATGATAAAACATAAGTAAGTTACAATTTATACATTGTATTATTTATTTGGTAGTATTAAAAAACGGTTTGTTTTAGTATTAATGTGTTATATTTGTATTTTATAATATTAATATTTTTTATTACTTCTGAATTTAATATGTTTTGAAACAGTAAAATTAACCTTTTTAATATTCACTTAGTGGTGATAAGATTGGCGGAGACTACTTATAAATGATTGGAGTTATTGAAATATATAATATTAAGTATGTAGAATGCTTACGAGCCGCTGGTTTTCGTCATCTGGTACACATTCGAGAATCGGTACACCCCTGCGAGAAATCCATTCATCAGGGTGAGCAGTTTCTTTTCCCATTTCGCCCTCGTTTTATTTTATTTTTTGGCGGGAATTGAAATTGAGTAATGGCCGCCGTCACAGATGGCATTATAGGAGACGGATGGCGGGGAATAGAGATCGGGGCAACTATCTTTATCTTATCTTCTCTTATCTCACGCGCTTATTTTGTGTTTGCGCCCGGGTGTCGTGTGAATGGACCTTTATTATTTGCACACCGTTATGCAAAACATCTTTCTAGCGACGTTACATTTTTAATTTTTTTTTTCATATCTGTCCCATTCATCATTCATATTGACTCGTATGATACATTTCAATTCTTATGTTTCAACCACAGTTAAATTCTATGTTTAACTATTTGAACGATTAAAAACGAGTAATTAACTAACTAAACTAAAAAATTGTAGCTCAGACGTAGACATAGTATTTGTAATAATCAAAATTATGTATATTTTCTAAATAAAGCTACTCCTCGCTTAATGACTAGGTTAAGAGACTATCGAATGCCAGTTATCGTTAGTGTATCTCTGGTCCATGTTTGATAAGAAATATCATCTGCACTTTATAGTATAAGTTGAATCTTGTCCATATACTTGGTGAGCTATATACATAAAGACGTTAAAGAAAAATGATAAGTTTTGAGATAGTCGAGTTTTAATGTTTGAGTCTCTTTGTTAAATTCATTTTACGACAATTTCTATCAAATAATACATTATACCCTAAGAATTTGTCGTAAAATGTATTTAACAGAGAGACTCAAACGTTAAAACTCGATTATGTCAAAACTCCCTTTATTACTTTAACGTCTTTTTCCAGTAATAAGACGATGTAACATAGTAACATATCGTCGCCAATGTTGCAAGAATACGTTACTCGATTTTTGGATGTAAGTCACTTTGTAAAGTAAAGTTTTATATCTTGCAATTTTTCGTATCATTATCACATTTTTATATCGACATACATGTTTATTAAACGTGTATAAATTATATTTTAAGGCAAAAATGTGCCAGTGATACAAAAAAATTGCAAAACTAAAACTATACTTTGCAAAGTGACTTAAATTCAAAAGTTGAGTTACGTGTTCCTGCAATATTGACTGATATAATATATCCGGGTCTAGTAGATAGATGAGTGATTCACAGCTGATTATTAGCAGCACAAATGACACTTTTTCATCAGTCATATCTTATATTACTCATCAGTAATATTAATTTAATATATCTGCCAGTTTCTGTCCATTTTGTTTTTGTAATAGTGATAAAGAACAGCTAATTTTAAATTGTTGAGCGACATTAAAATTACCAACATTTGACAAAATTCGTTACAGTGTAATATTTTATTTATAAATTTAAGATGATTCTATTTATTATAATCATTTGAATCAAATTTTTTAAATTAATTCATTGGATATATTATTTTTTAAGTTAGAAGTTGCTATATTTACGAAACGGACATATAAAATACAGCTTTATTTTTTAAAGATTTTGTTAAAGCATATTTGTTTTTAAAGTAATGTAGCATGTATTTAAAAATTAGTTGCTAACTTTGTCTTTAACTTTACCATTACATAATTTATTTACTCACTAATACTAAAATCAGATATATAAAGGCAAATTAATTAGTAATCTCAATATTTTTATACCGCAAAAAATGGATTTTTTATAAACCATTTTTAAAAGAGCCCATTAAATATCATCGATGTATGTTGATTTTTAGTGGTAGCCTAACGATATGTAAGAATCTTTTCCAAAAATAAATAATGTGGTTATCGATATTTTTGATAATATAAAAACTTCACAACAGATTCTTTCTTTCTAGTATTAGTAGTCAGTCAATCATTCAACTAACCATGTATATGTGCTTGTATTTAATTTTTTACACACCATGTTCGCTCCCGACTAGAAGAGTTTTCACAATAATTGTCAGACAATTATTCAACCCGATGAGCATCCAGTACTGTATTTTTAAATTTTTAAATCCGACAGATTGGGAATCGAATCCGTATACCCCGGACTGCTAGGTACGCACGCTACCAACTACGCTACCGGGGAGACAAATTTTTTTACGAGACTTTAACTCGAGATTTCCAACGCAATTGCTTTTGATTATAAACTCATTCATAGAGGTGAATGTATTTTATTCATATGGATATATAAAATATTAAGATTAGAATTTTCAATTATGTAGTTAAGTATGTAAGTATATTAAGCTAAATACTTTCCTTTTGAAATAAAATTAAGACATTTTTCATATATATTCGACACAGTAGGAAATCAAATAAGTAATCAAAAAAATTCAAGATAAGGCAACCAATTTTCTTTTGCTAGAATAATGATTAAATAATTTAGAACGCACGGCTTTTTTTTGCTCTGACAGCGACTAAGGAGGCCTAGACGTTTCGTTTCTTTGTTTAAAAAAAATGAGCTTAATTTTTTACTATTCTCGACAAGCGATTGATCTTAGGCGGAATGAATTCGGATGAAGTTGTAACCATTGTTTGTATTGACGGAATCATTTTTCATTTGCCTCCTAGGCCATTGTTACGTTTTCTATTCGCCCTGATGAGGCTACATGGTATATGCATTGATGAAGGATTGATAGAAATAATATATTAGGCTTTCATATATTAGGTTATGTATTATTGAGGTATGGCGTGTTCTACTAAATTATAGATTCTTATATAATTGGTGGCACGTGAACATAAATATAAAGAAAATAATATTACGTATATTATTTTTATAATGCGAGTTTTTGTTAATCTCAGTTTGATATGTGCTTTTAATATTAAATACAAAACTATGATAAAGTTTCTTTGGCTATATTGATTTTATTTGACCAAGCTAATTAAAAATAGATTATTTAATATATTACATATTTTCTTAGTATAATCGTACTGATAATATTAACTTGATTAAAATTTTAACCTAATCTGCATATTCTTCAAGCCATCCAGTCATTGCTGTCATGAAGGGCCGATAAATACTATTTGTATAATGTATTCGGTTAAATTACGGAATGCAGGTATGACCTGGGAATACGCAAGAATACTGACGGGCGACAAGGATTCTTGGAGGTGACACGTGGTGTCCATATGTTTCACTTAGGGAGCGGATATGAAAGAAGAAGAAAAATCATTTGCTTACTTGAAATTATATACATAAGACAAATATTCGACGCAAATAAAAATTTATAACCTTTTTCATGATTTTCTACTTGACAGCTGAATTTTTCAGCATTTTAAAGCTCCATTCACCTAAGGACAGTATATTTTGAATCATTCTAAAATAGATGAAGAATTTATAATATAGATGAAAGGTCTTTTCATACATATATTTTATACAGATTGGAACCCGTAAAATCCGATACTGGAACGCACTATTTTGCCAATTTAATAGCAAGGAGGCAATTGCGTATTACTATACAATATGTCTACCAGGTAGTGTGATTGGTAGCGTGCGCGCTACCGATCCGGGGAATGCGGGCTCAATTCCCCATCTGGTGGATTTAAAAAATTCAAAACAGGAATTGCAGACAAAAAATTCTCGTGTAAAATAATCTGTCGAGACGTCTTCACATTGTAGAGATACATATACTCCACTGTATCGGAATGA
The DNA here is from genome assembly GCA_022683975.1 of Rhyacophila evoluta. Lineage (NCBI taxonomy): Eukaryota > Metazoa > Arthropoda > Insecta > Trichoptera > Rhyacophilidae > Rhyacophila > Rhyacophila evoluta. The sequence goes on along the minus strand of JAGVSQ010004997.1, from coordinate 8,601 downwards.
ATATCTTTACACTGTGTCAATCCATATGCTCCATTTTGAGAGTAAAGATGATATTAAAAATTAATTATAAAATATTCATTGATAATCATAAACTATTTACCATAAATAGTACGTGTTTTATGATTTAAAATAGTTAGACAAAAAACATTGTAAGGATCCTGGGAAGGAACACAGATATAATAATAAAATAGTATATCTTTCTCTCTCAGGTTTTTGTCTGTCTATCAATCATTTCATAAATGTCTCATAAAGGATGGCGGCAATCTATATTGTCGTATAAG
>JAGVSQ010004996.1:0-18395 GCA_022683975.1 Rhyacophila evoluta | reverse complement strand
GTTTAATTGTATATGTAAAAAACGGTCATAACTTTTGCATCAACCCAATATATCAGCACATATTCTATGTTTTGCTCGTAATTGCCGTTGTCAAAATAACATTAAATCCTTTCAATTGTTACTAAGAGTCCTTTGCATGAATTATTTAAATGTAATCTCGTTTTTTGTGATCGAGTTATTTAATGATAAATGAAGTATCACTGATTTGGTTAACTAGAAATGACGCGGACGTCAATGTTCCGATTTATGAAGTTGGGTTAGATAGAAAAGGATAAAACTTTGAGGAATGACACAGCGGACCCAAAAATTAATTGATAATTGGGAATGCTTAAATCACATCAAGTAATGTCAGTCAAGCGTTTGAATTTTTTTCAAAGTTTCTCAATTGGGTTATTTCAAATGATATAATGTAGCAAACGTATTCGAGTATAAAGGTTTTATTAAATCGATTTGTACTAAAATATTTTTTATGCATACAGTTTAACGAATCGGGCTATTGTTACACAGCAGCTGGATTTTAGAAAATTATAAAATGCAGAACTAGATACCTTACATTGTTAGTTAAAATAAATTCTTTTAAAAAAAATGTCAAGAAATTGTCTCCATATCGGAGATATCTATGTAATCCATTTTAGGAGTTGACAACTTCGCACTGTGTAGATCTGCATGTTTAAATTTACTTACCGAAAACACCATATAATTTGTGATTGCACATATAAAATCAAATTAAAAGATTTAATAAAGTATAAAAAATTGCTATGAAATATATTGAATAGTGCAGAATAATTTTAATTTAATTTTGGTACACCGATGATAAACAGTAGACAGAATTAATTATGTTTACTTGTATCGCATACCACAGTGGTTACTACCTTAAGTTTGCTTTACTTACTATCTTGAAAACTGAATATTATTCCATATAATTCTGAATACAAATACTGTTAATAACGATTTGAAGATTTATAGCCTGTAAAATATATTTGAAATTGTGTATATATATATGCCGCGCGGATTAATACCTAAGTTATGTTTGCAAAGTTTTTATTCATTACACCTGGTAGAAACAATTTCATATAACATTTTTTAATATTTCCTAATAACAAGTGTTGCCAGTGTTGTTTTTATTCACAAAAATCCTTTCAATATTGTTCACTGAACAAACCGAACCAGTTGTTAGTAAGCCAACAAATGTAATTTGTTTCTCCACAATATAGCAGACCGGTGAAACTTCGCCGCGTGCAGCTGAACTTTTTATATCCGTTCAAGCTCTGTTTTGAAAAAAAGCTACGTTTGTTTTCTCTTTTTGAAAATAACATACCTACTTCATTCTAAAAAAAATTTACCTTCATATTACGAATCAAAATTTTGTTTTAATTACCACTTAAATATATTAGGCGAGTTTTTCTCGGAATATTATAATTTAGAAAGGTTTTCGTTATCAAGACGGATAATAATTACAATACTTGACATTGATTTCACAAACAAAAAGCCTAGCATTAAAATTCGTTACGTCTGGAAATATAATTTGTTACGATTATTCAATAGCTGTAAGATCGAGTTTCACAAATTAAATAGAAATTTAAACGTTATAGCGTTTATGTACTTTATATATTGGTAATATTTTTGTAGGCGGCTTTAAATGAGCTTAAATGAGTTTACTAAATTATTAATGTAAGTCTTGAGTGTGATATACTATCGCAACAATTTCAATGGAGGATTATTCGAATAGTTAAGATATAATTGTAAGACAATAAAGTTATTTTTATGAAATCTTCATCGTATAGTCAATAAGCATTTATCGAAAATTCGTGCATGTTAAATTCAAACATCAGTTATTTCGATTGAACTAATATTAGATATTTGAATAAACTTGATGCAACACAAAACATCTATAAAATATTGCTTATTGATTTTAAGTCATATTAGCACCTCCGAAATCCTAAATTGTTAAATATTGCCCAGCTGCTTTTGTAAAATGCTGAAATCCAGCTGGCTTAAATGAAAGGTAGCATACGGGACCATAGGAATTGTGGGAAGGTTCTAGTTTCTTACCTCATGTCTATTCATTCACTTTATCACAAGCATCTGTTGTCTTAAATATGTGATTGCACAATGCTTTTGTTAGTCAATTAAGAACTGCTGTACAAAATTGTGCAGAATTCATATGTTTAATAAATGTTAGATTTTTTAACTACTGTAAGTCCCAGACTCAGATATAATATCAAAGATGGTTTTAAGTAATTCCCATATTAATATTTGAGAAGTTATTACTTTATAAGTGTCACCTAGTTTGTTGTTTTTACCATGCTTGCTCCCAAAGTGGGGCATATGTATCTACACAATGTGACGTCTTGACAGATTATTTTTTACGAGAATTGTTTATCAACTGACATCTTTTGAAGTATTTTATTCTCAAATGTATACAGTAATAATAGTATAAAATTTAATTAGCATTTATGATGATACATATTAATTATCGTAAAATGTAATAGTGAAACAATGAAATTAAATTTTCATCATGAAAACGTATATTTACGCGTAATATAATATGCACAACCCTTTCTTCCCCAACAAATCTAGAATCAATTAAGATTATCTTTATAAGGCTTCGATCATTATTTGAAATCGATCTATCTGGACGCAATGTGAACAGGAATAAAATGCATTACTGTTATTTTAATTAATACATAGAAGCCATTGGACGTTCGATTTAAACCATTTGACTCTCGGTAAACTTTTACCCGCATGATATACAAATTACTTTATTGGCATTGATTGAATTGAGTTGACGGATTTATTGAAAAGGGCTTCTTTCTATCATTAGTTAATTGAAATATTAAAATTTTTATTAGTCTTTCTGGCTTTATAACTCTGGAATGTAAGTTTTTATTGGTAAAAGGGATTTATTCTCTCGAATTCATTGTCAATCTTCATAATACATTAAATTTAAACGACTCCACTTGCGTATATCAAAAGTCACATTAAAAGTCAGTCTGATTCAGATAAAAATCATATTTTGGTTATTAAATTTAAGACTATTTTATTTTTCAGGACATACTCACTCGTGTCGAAATATTGTAGAGATTATTGTTGTACTATAACTGGTACTGTTACACAGTAAATCATAAACATACAAATAATCTTAAAATAAAATTCTAGGTATTCAAAAGAGTCTGCGAAAAGCTGTTAAGCTTGTTACCATATTGTCAATAAAATATATTTTTTGTAAAGCATACTATAAATGATTACTTTAAATGTTTGCAGCCTTCGAGTAATACTTGTTTTTCTAGGATTACAATAGATTCACTCTATGAATATGTTGTCTCTTTTTATAGTTGACCTATCTAAGGTTAAAATCAACCCTTTGAGGAGTATGGATGTACATGTGTGCGCCTTGCCGTCTTATTTTAAATAAAATGTCATTACTTTTTTTTTCATATAAATACTGAATAGATATATCTATGATACGTGGAATTCATTACAGTTATAGTATTTATTTTTAGACTGGAAAAAATACTTGAAGATTACGAAAAAAATAAGAAAACAAAAATTTACTTCATCATTGAAAAAATCCCTTATGCTCTTTTTATAATTATTATGATTTGTAAAGAGACGAAAGATTATTTATGTTGCTTTTCATAGAAACACATACATGTCCCATAAATTATTCCTATGGGTTTAAATTTGTTATCAAGTGGTCATTTGATTCAGAAATAGGAGCCGCCACATGTGGTGGTATTTATACATTCTTACCGGCTTAGATTAACTTTTCAATTTATTTTGTTCGTTATTTGGGAATAAAATATCCTTGTTTATAAATCGGTATATCCAATTCGATTGATTTTATGGTATCAGTTGAATTGATAGAAGGGAAAGTTTTTAGTGTTTAAAAGTGAATTTATCAAAAATTTACTCACTAATTAAAGGATTAAATATAATTAAAAAAAAATCAAATTGAGATATTTTGAAATTATAATTTTAAATTATAGATATTCGACTTTTACGGAAATGAAAATTTCTTAGTCAATAATATTTAATACTACAGTAGTGTCTGTTTCGAATTATGTGGATGGATTTTTATGGGTAATATGATATTGCGCCTTGTTTACACAAGTCAACATTAAAATTCGTCACGTCAAATATCAAATCTCCCAAAGCTCGATATTTGATGTGTGTTGTTATGTATTATTTTAACGCACATCTCATACAGTTATTTTAATTTGTTAAAAAAACGATATTTTTATTTTAGATTCTCGATTGGCTAAGCATTGAAGAAGAAATGTTGCGGCAACAGTGCGTTCCAGTTGGAGACGTTGATGAGATTCTTCAACTCATCGACAAGCAGAAGGTGAGTCAACATTTTTTTCTCACTCCTGTGTGACCATAGATAAGTGTATGTTTGATCGACTTGTCGGAAATTTCCCGCTATAAATAATATTTATTATATATTGGAATATATATATGAAATCATGCCTATATTAAATATGAGGGAATAAAATAACGAACTAGATAAAATGAGCTACAACCGAAACCGTCTGAAATATTTATTTGAATTTTTAAATTCATTTGAGTTAATTGTAATATAAATAAATTCTTATTAGTGTATAACTCCAACTTTAGCGATATATGACACTATTTAACCTAGGACTATTAACGTATACATTGAAATACTTATTGATGAATTTTATTACACACATTTATTATTGAATGTATTCAACTAATATGTAAAGCGTTTTAAAGATTAACTAGGCAATTTATTATTAAATTATCATTAAAAAAAATAAATGGATAAATAAATATTTTTTTATTAATTGTCCATAAAATATTTACGTGTATCCCAAGGATAGTGACAGAACGCATCAATTGACAGAAGTCGGATGGTTTTCTATTTGAAATAAACCAAACGTATAGAATTTTGTTACTTTATCTCGTAAAAGTCTTAGGATATAAATGGTAAAAAAATATTTAGTAATCCTTATTTAATAATTTTGGCACAAAGCAAGAAATTAAATTAAGAAATTAACAGAACTTACTTTTATGAGAAAATGTTTATTATCAATGTACTAGTGAATGAATATTAAGTTATTTCGTGGTTTTAAGTAATTTCACTTAAAAAGTATTTTTTAAACATACTATATTTTTGATTATTTTCGTACCATTATTTAGGTTTGATATTTATTTTAATCACGAAAATCGGATCTAGAAAAAAAAATCTATTGTTTTTAAAACATTTGTTTTTTTTTTGTTAAATAATACCATCTTGTAATGCACGACGAAGACTTTTCACGTTAGAATTCCCGCTTTCAGACTGAAGATATCTGTTTTGCCGACCGCAGGGATTTCGTTACCGACCGCACGCTAAAAGAAAATCGGAGAGTAAAATTAGTTGCGGAAAACGCTACCAGATGCCGCCGCGTTTTGTTGCCAAAATATATTATCCACTCATCTGTTTTACATAAAAATATTATTACCGCCCGGCCGATGTTTTAATTATGTAGTGATTATACGTTTTGGGAAAACTTTTTTTATGCCTAATGAAAAAAGTTTGGACGCAGCAGTTTAATTTGCATATTTAATGAGGGGGCTGATTAATTCTCTCCGTATTCCGCGAGCTTTTCATATTCCGCGGAAAATTATGCCAAAGAATTATTGGAGTCATGTTTAAATTTATTATTATAGCGTATTATTAAAGCTACGGTTTTAGAAGACAAAACCTCGATATAAATTGTTTATTTAGTGCATTATAAATAAAAATCAAGTATCGCATGAATATATGAACAATTTTCTACGAAAGTCAATGAGTGCTCCTTTCAGCAATCGAAAGCGACATCTTGAAAATTTATGGTAGATACTTCGGCGTTTTTACAGATATTTATTTTAATAAACGTTCATGATTGAATGTAGAAAATAATAATGTATTGTTTTACTAAAAATTGATCGTATACCTTATAAAAATTAGGAAAAATATTTTAACCATCTGTGTATTCCACACTTTCGTATTGCCTTTGCCGTTCTTAAATACCTGAGCAGTATTTCTAAATATATTTAGGAATCACAACCTGAAAATTCTCTCATAATATATATTATATAGCTAGCTGTACCCGGCCACGCGTTGTTGTGGCTGAGCCTGGTTAAAAATAATGGCGCTGTTAAAAAAAAACATTTTTTTATCTGTCACAGGTGTGACATCTATGTAATAGTAGTTATATAAATACACGCGCGTATTCGAATGCAACGTTGTGTCAAACTTTCAAAGCAATCGGTGAATAAGTTTCGGATATTTAAGGTTTTGAAAAAACGAACATTTACACTTTTAACAACTTAGATACACTGCATAAATATGTTATGTGGAAAAATATTCATAAATGAATATTTGTACTTTGTAGTGAATATTTTTGCGGCCCCCAATTTGGGAATCACTGACATAGATGATAATTCCAATGTATAAATATATATTTTGACGCTCTTTAATATTACAAATTGAAAAATTATGTGTCCCATTGACATTGAATGATTACACAAAATTATGAAAAGTTATTATTGTTTCTGTAATGTCTATTGCGTTCACGTATGTTCCTGGTATAGTTTGTATGCTTTTAATCTCACCTGATATTATATTATCAATAATGAAAAAAAAAGATATCATATAGATTTTTCCCCTAGATTTCGAACCCAAGACATTGTTTTAATATTTCGTTTAATATAATGCCGATAAAACTTTCGTAAATTTAAAAAAATATGGCCGTTGCAATATTATTGACTTATTAACAATAGGAGGTTTTTGGAAATGTTTTTATTAGGTGAAATAAATAAGTGCTCAGATATAGATTTACATGTAACGTATGTTTGTGCTTACGGGCAATGAACTTCAAAAGTGCACGTATTCATGGTGATGACTGACATAATCTTAATGTATACGAACGCCGAAGAAAATATAATAGATTCTGATGGCTGACGCTGAGTAGTATTCAGACCATTATGATTTCATTTATCCCTCTTCCATTAGCTACAAAGATAATAACATAATGCTTTCAGATCATAAAGGTTTTCCACGGTAAGAATGGCGTTAGCTTTGCTATAGGGAAAAATTACTTTTATTTACGATCGTGAACAGCAAAGGCGTTGAACTTATTCCCTTCACACGTAGTAAACTCCGTTTCTTGTAGTGATTGATACGGTTATACTAAAACATATATGTTAGTTAAATTATATATTTATTTGCATTCTAAAATAATGTAAGTGTGATCAAATCTATACCAAAATCTTGACCGCGTGTGTCGTGCGTTTATATATCGTGAATGATATTATATTGACTGTAAGCTTTGGTGTCGTTTTTGATACTTACGTTAGTGCCGGTCGGGTGTGTTTGAAGAAAAAATCCGAACAGTGCCACAAAACATCTCATACGACCAAAATATTGGTTTAACAAAGCGGATTACAACCATCTAATATTTTTTGCTATTTAATTCGCACTATTAATAAGTTTTTAATGCCGTACGTGGATAAAGTATATTGTGGCAATATGCAAACGACAGTGATCATTGATATATGGGATATTTATGAGGATTAGTTGTGTGTATAATTGTGTGAAAATTGAAATTTTCAAACAATATATCGCCGTCAATATTGCAGTAACACAATCTCTTGTATCATTATCACATTTTTGCATTAACACATAATTTGCACATGTCTTTTTTTTATATACCATGTTCGCTCCCAACGTAGAGCATATGGATCTACACAGTGTGAAGATATTCACCGCGAAAGAAGACGATCTCCGCAATGTGAAGACGACTTGACAGATTATTATTCACGAGAATTGTTTGTCAGACAATCACTCAACCCTGCCCATCGGACCCGTCGAAGCCGCATTCCCCGGATTGCTAGGCGCGCACGCTACATACTACGCTACCGGGGAGGTCTCTCTCACATGTCTAACAAACATATTTACTAATACAAAATGTGCCAATGATATAAGAGATAGGATAAAATAAATCTACACTTTACAAAGTGACTTAAACAAAAAAATTAAGTTATGTGTTCCTGCAATATTGGTGATGATATGTCGACTAAAGGGATTATAGCGATTAAACGTACTATGTCTCTCTCTCTTTATATCATGTTTACTCCCAGAAACTTGAAACTTTGAAAACTCGACAGATGGGGAATCGAACCCGCGTTCCCATGATCGCATGGCGCGCATGCTACCGACTACGCTACCGGGGAGACTATTGAAAAAATGAATATGTTATTTTTCTACAGTTTTTTTAAATTTCAGTAATCACAACTATTTAAAGACTGTATTGACGTATTTTTTATTATCAAGCCAGATACAATCACTGAGATTATCATTCTATAAAATAATAGATTTATAATTAGACATTGAAATGTGATATAATGAAGCGCTAATTCGACCAATGAAAAATAAATGTCAATTATACAATCTGGTTTTAGTCCACACCATCACACAACTAGGCCACAGTATGTGTGAATTTCCTAAGATATATTTGTATAGGTGTTAAAATAAAAATAATAAAAAAACTGACCACTATTAATATGCAGGTATTTAATTATTAAAAATCTGTTTCGCAAGGTTGGGCGCGACTGCATAAGAATACCCGCCAACGTTTTGTACCTTATTCTGTTTGTGTAGATTCTACTCTCGTTGTGGAGATTTCTTCCGTCGTTGAAGAAGAAGAATAACTTTTTTAAAGCCCGTGTGAGTTTAGCACGTGTTTTATTTATCATGGATACTTTGCGCAGATCGTTGAAAATATTTTTTACAGCTTTACCTGGTAGGCGCCTCTTATTCCTTCAAATCATTTGTCTATTTATTATTCCGTGTCTTTTGTGACGAAGAGGCGATATAAATTTATTTCATACCTTTGTAATATTTACGGAGATGCTTTATGAATTATCAGAAGCAAATTTGTATATGTATGTTAAATACATATATTTTGACAATCGATTCTGATTATAAATCTATTTTGATTTTTTTTTTATTAAAGTAGCACATAACGACTTCTAGCAAATAGCGTACAGTGTATATTGTGTAGATTTAATCTATTTTATAGCCGAGCTTACATAATATATATACATAAAATCTCGAATTCCCCTTATTGATCTGGTCAATTTCTTAGCGTAATAAAACAGTTTTATCTCGTTTTAACTTCTTTCAAGTACTTGTATCTGTTCTCGCCCATACTTATACTAATAACCACCCTATCTTCACGATCGTTTATTCCAGAACTTGAACATAATCTTATTTTGTTTGACTGAATGTGAAATATTGTGAAAAGTGTCGTCCCTAGGTTATTAAAAGTACCAGTTTCACGACTAGCAATTCACCGGTTTTTTACGTTAGTTTTATAGGTAACTGGCTTTTAAACAACGTTTGTAGTAAATTGAGCCATTTCACATCATATCATACTTTTTCTTTGCGCATTATTTTTTTGAAAGATTCATGTTGTTTGAATCCTGATTCACTCAAAATGGGATTGTCAACCAAAGTATTATAATCAAATATATTGTATCTTATGGCTGATATTCATAGTTGTTTCACCGATAACCTGTAAAAGTAACGCTCCAAAGTTTGGGACCAATTCGGCAATAAAGTTGTCAATATGAAGGGCATTAAAAATGTTCAGTAAAATTTATTCAATTAATGAACATATTCTTAATTATTTCAGAGAGTGTTTAATAGTTTCATATATAAAAATAAAATTTGCTTAATCTGATCCTTTTAAAGATAATTTAACTGTAAATTTGTTTATATTAATACCCGTCTCCTTGTGGTTGATAGGCTAGCGTGTGCGCTTCAGGCTGAAGGTTGCGAATTCGATTCCAACTGTTGCTAGATTTCATATTAACTTTTGGGTGAATTTAAATTCAAATATGCAGAATTAGATGACCAATGGGTGGAGCCATTAGTTGAAAATCAATTTGCAAAAAATGTATCGAGATATATCGTCACATTGCTAGTATCCATTTACTTCACCTGCTCCATTGATTATCCATTAATATATATATATTGAAAGCATTGACAGTATAAGAAATTATCAGTGAAACTTCTTCTGGTAATGATATACTTTAATATGAGAGTAATTTTAGAAATTTAAAAATAGAGATCTGTTGAACCTTTTTTCGTATTTTGATAAATTATGAACGTTATAGTTGATTTCTATACTGTGTACTTTAATAATTTAAATTAACTACATATAGTAATATTTTTAAGACGTATACACTGTGAGGTTCGTATGAAAAAAAATGTAATATGTTATTTAAATTTTCATTCAGATATTAAGTCTTGGCAGTAATGCTGTTTTATGAATAATGCGGATAATATGTATAATACAGTTGGCGGAAGGAAACATACGAAAATAAATGGTTAAGGCCATAACGCAAAGAAGGAACAACAAAGAGAGTGACAGTATTAACTTCATTTGTCTCTGTCATGCTTGTTGCTGTACCAATTTCATCAGTCAGAAGCTCACAGCCTTTATATTATTGTCTGTACTCGTATATGTGAAACAGGGTCGCAGAATACCTACGTGGTCTGTTTGCCATGGGTGAAGGCGTCTACATCATGATACGTTAGAAATAACTCTTCAGTAAGTCTATCCAGAAATAGCAAGACAATAATATAGTTTTTACTGCTTACGTGAATTTATTTTTCGTTTGATTGTGGGCACTTTTTACTTTCGGACGCATAGGAGAATAAAAATTTGACTATCCGCGGAATTCCTAATTACAAACTTACAGCCAAATAATCGAAAGTACAGTATCCTAATCGGAATATCCGTGTTTTTAGATTATAATGTGTCCTCCTCACCAAAATTAGCATACGGATAATAGAGAGTACACTGTATTAGAAAATGGGTGGACGCATTATTTGATAACTAAGATGCATACATAGATTTAGAAGGATTAGAACCACTTCGACGATCTAACCACAGATATTTTTCACTCTTCAGATAAAGAAATTAACTATGTATACATAAAATTTTCGTCATTTTAGAAAGTTTATAATAAATAATAGCAGACTTCAAAAGTGCAAACAAGACTTTCTTGAATCTTCAGTTGTGCCGTTTATTTTCTTAATAAAAAATGCATTCGGAAAACCTTGTTTATATAGTGGTTTTTTGGCCTTAACGGATACCTCTTCACCCGCGTCAGTCCGTTGTGTCGAATTTCTATTTTATTCTTAAAAAAATTGAGATTAAAAAATAACCAAAAATAAATAAATCATCCTATAAATATTACGTTAATTTAATACAAAGTAATAACTTGTCTGTTTATTTCCTAGTACTAATATTGAAACTAAAAGAATACTGAAATGGTAAACCAAAACTGAAACGGTGCCATAATATTAAAAACCTGTATTCCTAGATTTTCTAGACTTATTTCGGAACAGGAAACGATAATAGAATTTCGGCAAATGTATCTTTAATATTAAGTAAATCAAGAATTTGACTGATTTAATATTCTATCGATCATTAAAAACGCATTGAATGATGAGGCCTGTCATTCTGATGAATAAATACATTTGGATATATCAACTAAATGTAATTTTTCTCGAGTGATCGAATTTACCATGTATAATATTGTTTAAAATATAGACAGTGGTAGAATATACTCTCAGTAATACATATTGATATAAATTGCAGTGTTATGTTCGTAAAAAACCTTCTCTTAGACAAAAACTGTTGATGTATTGAAATAGGTTTGCCGGCAAGTGGCAGTTGGGTAAAAGTCTGTCCCTCTGGCGGCGGCCCTGTTGGAGGCTTTCGCGGGTGTACGTAAGTCACTTAGCGGCAGGTCTACGAGAGATTCGCGTCACCTCCGCACACCCCGAAGGTAAATCCTCTTGTCCGAGCTACGCGGAGCAGCTAAAATTACTGCCGTAAGCTGCGTCCGTAATTGCTTTAATCCCGAGTCAGGGCGTTGGCGTAGCGCACAGAAAGCGAGTGGATAAAGTCGAATTTATTATTATTTATTGTTTGTTGAGCCTTCACAGCAAAGCAACATCGCTGGCTTAGTTCTTACCGTATTAGTCGCGAAGCGAATGAAGATTCATTAAAAACGTTAGCGATTTTGATTATTTATTTTGCGCTTCCTAGCTATTATTTATTGTTCTATCTCCATTTTATGTTCACTATAAATTATAATATACTGCGAGCGAATCTAATAAATAGGGATTAGAGAATTTAATTTAATAGAAGTACTTAGTATTATTCGATTAAACTGACTTCCAACGTTTTATTTCCATGCTACAATAATTATGAATAAAATAACAAATCGTTTTCATATTTTTATATGAACATATTTTTAGTTCAATTATTGAATGGAGATATTTTCTATTTTTTTTTTATAAAAGCGTTGTGGCTGTGATATCCTAATGTATCAACATAATTGTGGATCGGAAAGGTGTTTTTATATTATCAATAGCATACTTCAGACTCGATTTATATAGTTGGCATGCAACATACAAATTGAAAAAAAAAATAGTATCAAATTTACATGTATTATTGAGAATCCTACGCTGCACTATCAAAACAAATATCGTGAACAAACAATTGTACGAATCTTGTTTATGAATAAATTAGTTAATAGTCCAATTAAAATATAAACACATAATAGAGTGTTTTCCTACCACTTATTTAACTATAAATGTAACAAATCAATACGATGTCTTTCTTTATACATAGATAGAAACTCCATTTATGTTGACCTTTCGATCGCTGACCCTCTAGCTATAGAACCAGTTAATACAGCCAGTCCGGTGATGGCAGTAGTCACATACCTGTCCGGTGTGCTTTATTTGCTACCCGGAACTTTTTCTGCGATCTCGGTATCGCAAGAATTTATACCTTACTGCTTTCGTTAACTTTGTCGTTTTGCACAATTTACCTCTATACATCAGAGTCAGCTACCTTTTTACTGTCCTAATCGCCTGGTATTTATTTCACATATTTCTCTCACACGCATCACATGGGAATCGCAACGCGGAAATGTTTCTTTTATAGAGTAATTTAGACAAACAAATATGTAAATAAAAATGGATGACTATCCCAAATTATGTAATATCATTTGTAAATATGCAAACAATGCTTAAGGATTTCAACATTATATTGAAGCAAACATTATTAGAGAAGATGTATTCTTCTATGTCTGTTAATGTAATGTATAAATTAAGTAATTTTATTTTTGTCTCCCTGGTTAGCGTAGTTGGTAGCCTGCGCGCCTAGCAAACCGGGAAATGCGGGTTCGATTCCCCATCTGGCCGGATTTTAAAAATTTAAAAATGCAGATCTGGATGCCCATTGGCTTGAGCAGTTGTCTGACAAACGATTCTCGTGAAATATATTCTGTCAAGACATTGCGGAGATATATATACTCCACTTTCAGAGTAGATTTATTCACACTGTGTTGATCTATATGCTGCACTTTGAAAACGAACATGGTGTGAAAAAAAAATCCTTTTATTTAGGTGAAATTCAGTTTACATAACGTCGTTGTCTGTATTAGCTGGCGATGTCGAAGAGGATTGCCCCAATCCGGCATGCGAATAACAATACATTTTTTTTACTATGCGAGCTCTGAAAGTGGAGCTTACACACATTTTCGGCTTAGCCACACTTAGGTATGAATAATATATGTGATAATAAAAATGAAGTAATATCCCCAAAAAATTGATGCCCTACACCCGAATACTCGACGAATAAAATGTTAATCAAAATAAAATCTCACTGTCAAAATTCTTCGCGGATTATTCACAGCCAAATAATTAATTACTTACAAATTTTGTGTTGTCGTAATAATTGAAATACATTTGACACAACGTATTTTACCGAGCAAAACTTCATGACGTATTCGAATGGAAGGGGTTAGTTATTAAGTTTTTGACCAGTTTTCATTTAAATTCAAGTATAGTTTGATACGGAACCAGAAAAGCAGTGCGTCAATATTTATTACATATCAGACATTTAAAGACGTCGTATTCACCTCAATATATATATATATAATAATCAGCATACATCCAGCGACAAATTTAAATAATCTGTTCCTAAATATTAGTAGCTTTCCGCAGTGTTGTTATCGTAGATATTTATATCTCGAAGTTTTTATTTCTTCTAACACCGACCTCGTCCACTGTCTATATTTATATATTTTTTTTATTTTGCTAGCCTGGTAATACAAACTAAATACAATTCTAATATGGCGAGGTCTCAAAAAGTTATACAATATGAAAAAAGGGCTTATGTAACTATGATTAATTTTAGTAATTAACTTCATGATTCAAGCCTACATCCTAAAAAACCAAGATTATTGTTTAGCTGGAATCAATGGTGACGAGTAATATATTCATCAAGTAGCCATATGCGATCTACTTTCAAATGATAAATAATCCTTAAAGACAATATTGGGAGAGCGCTCATTTCCTTTATTGAAATATTTATATATTTGATAAATAATATCCGCTTTGAATTTCCAGCCAGTGGTCGCAATGGCAACCTTTATCGATCCGCCATGGGATTGTATTTGTTCTTGTAAGCATACTGAATATTCGAAACACGTCGACAACTTGCCTTCGATTGCGTACTTCACAGCTTCTCAAACCTATAGAATCCGCATTCTGAAGAGGTTCTATTGTTCAATTGACTCCACGTGTACATTCGCCCCTAAGAGATACCTGTAATATTTCGCAGCCTATTGTTAATCCCTGGAAAGAATTGATAAACACAGTGACGGTTGTAATAAATCAGAGAATCTTACTCGTGGAAATCGATGTAAATATTATATTATTGTGAATATATTTGTCAATTGATCATTAAATATACACACACACACGTACGCCCTTTTCGTTTAATTTTGGCATTTGTTTCCAATTGTATTTTAGGATATTCAATGAAGACCTTTGTTGGGTTCGCTTATCTCACTCAAACGTGCTACTCTAGTGTGTTTTCCAAAGAACTTAATTATTCTGTTAATACGGGAGCTTTAAAGTCTGCGTTTTGAATTATTTATTTCTCCTGAATATCTCTGAATGAACTGCACATCGATGTTTACAGTTCTACTAGAAATGCAAAAATACAAATGATTTATAAAAAAACAGCCAATCCTTACACACAATCTTTCGAGACTGTATTTCATATTTTGATATCTATGTGATCCGGATTCAATGTGGACGCTTAAAAAAAATAATCACATAGTTACTATAAGAATAGATTACAGTTTGAAAATTATTGCTTGCTAAAATCTTTCTAGCACTGTTTTTCATTTTAAGTGAATAATTTTTTGCATTAAATAATACTAAAATATTTTCCTTAATATCTGCGTAAGAAAGCCTTTTTCTTTGCAATACACATTTAGTTGTAAAATATTTTGTCCTTTCATAAATTCAAGGAAAAGTCTCATTTGTAATGCTCGCTACCGTTTGTTAAAGAATGCAAAATAATCTTTTGTCGTTTCACAAAGAAAACAAAATGAATTATTGTTGAGTTTTTCTTTTCACTCTCTCGTCTTATTATTTTTTTCTCCTTAGTCTATTCTAGTCCCACCTTTTCCAATAAAACTTCAATCATAATTTCCAATAACATCAACGTTGATTGTATTCATTGTAAATACATAACAATACTAACTATTGAAATATATTTCCACTTGAATGAAGCTTTTTGTCATCATGTCAAATGACTAACTAATTATTATTTCAGTGTATATTGGGAAGGTCTTCTATAAATAAATGTATGTTCCAGATATGTTTACAGTATCGATTAATAAATAAAACACATTTTTCATATTAACCGTACTATAAAAACACACTTTTATGCGAAACATTTACATGACTTTTATTGCACATTTCATTTTAAATGTTTCACTTTATTTTCATAATATTTCTTCTTCATTATTGAGTTTCATTTTTTTATTAAATATAACAAGCTGTTGAATGTGCTGCATGATATTGTATTGAGGTAAGTTAAAATGCACACATTTTATAGGTATGGTAATTTATGAAGATAATATTTACTCGGTTGTAATATATTTTAGAATGATTGATAATTTTGCAGGTTTATAAATTCCGCCACGAGCTTTTTCTTGTATGGCATAACAATATATTCAATAAATATTAATTTAAGGTCAATATGAAATAATAAATGGTTGAGTAATTATTTATCGGATTTTATTTAAATAAAACATTTTCTTTATGTATCACTTTGTTTAAAATATTGTTTCTTTTCAATGTACTAGTGTAAGCGAGTTTTGAGTACACCTGTGGGCCGTGATTTAGGGTTTTAGCCCAGTTATTTAAATAATAAATAACGTACTCTTTTATGTTCAACCATGTTTTTAAAGACTTGTCAGTAGAACTTATAATGAATTGCTATATTTTGTTCGTGTCAGATTTAAGTATGTATTTATATTGAAATTTATGTGGTATACCTACTTCTGTAAGTACTTCGAAATTCTAAGTGTTTTATACCAATTTAAATGTTTTAACAAATTGAGCACCTAGCTGCGGATTCACTGCTTATCAATGCAAATGTCAAACGAAAATAATAATTAATATTTCTAGTGTAATGAATTAAAATCTACATGATAATACTATGTCCGCTTTGATAAATTTGGGTATATTGATGTATCTCTATAACGTGAAAAATTATCGCAACGGATTGTTTATCACCCAGTCCTAGTCAAATAATGCAGTCTTTTATTTCAGTAAATGTAACATCATATAAATTAAGCATGGCTATACGACTAGAACAAGTTATCTCTGGGGCTAAGGGATCGTGTACTAAACTTTTTGGCTACTAATGTAACAAAGTACTAATTTAATTAATAATCGATAAATCATCCTTCCATGACGGACAATATAGATCTCGAGATCTTTTAACGGAATATTTATAGAAGGTTTTCTGCCCATGTCTTGCAGTCCATCTACTGTTACTAAGTGTATATAAATATAAACACACGTATAGATTGGTAACCGACGATTCGGAATTAAACAGAGTTGCATCTGTTATTCACTGGACCTAAGTGGAATACTTTATGCAATTCTAATCAAATGCACGTATTAAAAGAAGCTATTATATGCACTCAATACTATTTAGCTTGTCAAATTTGAATTTTTATAGCAATAATTCATAGCACCGGTTTAAATTATTAATTAACTGCTTTAGTTCGTTATATTTAAAACTCGTTATTTAGAAGCAAACGGCGATGATTAGAAATGTATGCAATTGAAAAATATTAAAAAGGCACGAGATGATTTGAAAGCATTCGGCTATATCTCAAACATTTCACCGATTTCAATTAGTATATAATTGTTGAAATAGTATCAAAGTTTTGTGTACCAGTTTTCTTCGTAAGAGAGCTTTTGTACACAAAGCTGTTGCGTCAGATCTTCACTTTTTTCGACAGGTGAAAATTACAAAAAAAAAAATATTCTCGGAAAATGTTTTCTCGTAACGGTCGTTTCTACATTAATGAAGCAATTGTTTTTTTATTATGATTGCATACGTGTAATTTCAAATAAAACAATTTACCGGATAGCTTTTTTCATTTCCCCAAACGTATAAGAATTAATACTAAAGAGAATAGTAAATGTAAAATTCAAAATAATTATTCGGCTATCTTTTGTCGTAACGGTTATTTTCAATGTATTGTCTAACATTGTTGAAAATGCGAACTTCGCTCAAATTAATATAGCTTGAAATGGAGGCTTTAATTTTAAACCTTATAAATTTAACCTAACCTAACCTAGTTAATAGTATTTTGTGTAAATACTATGACTCACTGTCATTGACGTTTTAATTGTCAAAAAATAATAAGAAAATATTGTAATTTTTATATGATATGATGCGGTAAAATATTTTTTTAATAATGAGAGAAAAGAAAAACTAAAATTATATGAAAATGAAATCCAGCTTAGGACAGACAGAAATGAGCAAATATTACAAAAATTAAAAGCTTCAAATAACCTGGTCTTTTGTATGTTAATATATAAAATTTAACCATTTTATAAATCTATTATTATTATTATTACTTTATGCGAGATGTATCTCTGTCAAATTTTCACTATTTTGAAATCATTAAAATGTTTCTTAATTTAATCGTAGAAGGGAAGTCCAAACATTACAATTTCAACTTATTAATAGATACTTTTTACAGTTAGGTAGATGTTTCTGGTGTACATTACTGGTGAGAAACATGCATTTTTCCTGAAAAATTCCTTTTCCAAAATAGATTGTATAGGTCTTCGTAATGGGAAATCTAGCAGTTTCATGAATCGAATCCGCATACCCCAGTCTCGAAGCGTACACGCTAACCTCGTCCACCGAAGAAATCTAATATATAAAAGTCAAAATATGTATGTTCGTTCGTTCGTTCGTTTGTCC
>JAGVSQ010004995.1:0-18395 GCA_022683975.1 Rhyacophila evoluta | reverse complement strand
ACGTACAATTTCATGAGGTTTATAAACTGGGAATAAATAAATTAAATTAAAACTTATATTTAAATTTTGCTTGTTTATTATCTTTATTTGAATAACAAATTAAAACTATATAAACCATGAAGGGAGCTTAATTATTTTAGAAAGCAATATGTATATTAAATGTTTATAATTTAAATAAATATATGTATTGAGTTGTTTAAAATCGAAGTTTGGAGAAGGGCATGCGGGTCACTAGGTTGAAAAAAAGCATGATGCAAATTATTATTTTTAGGTGCCGAGATCTGATTGACTTTTGGTGTAAGGTTGCGTTGATTTTTTAGAGACCCGTGCGTCATACGGCCAAGTCCAACGTCAGAATGGAACTCTTCACGTGATGAGTGGCGATGTTTTTTTATAAACATATGAGAAGATTATAAAATTTCTTGTTAAAATCGTAAATTTAATGTACCAAATTTACAACGCAAGATTTTTTTTTTATGTCAACGTGATAGGTTTTCTTTGGTTTCACAGTTGATTTAATTCATTTGAAAGTTATTGTGTTATGACTCTTTAACTCATTGTAGAGAAATATAAGAGATTATACCATTTTATTTTGATTATTCGTAAACATTAAACATTAATGAAATATTTTCTGTTCACCATATCCACTTTTCAAAAATATTATTCATTCAATTAAAAACACATATTTAATTGTTATTACCGCATAATAAAAAATGATATTATGCATTTAAAAGTCATCAACAATAAAGGTTTCAAAAGGGTGTATGCGTTAATGCAAGATAGTCGTATATCAACGTTTTAATTGCTCCACTATGGAATTTAATATGGGAGTGCCCAAAAAAAATCGGGTAGAATGTAATTAGAGACTTATATTATAGTATTGTGTCGTTTTTTAAATTGGTGATTTTATTAAACTGATAGCTATCAAGCTGAAACAAGGCGAAACATAATTATAACCAATTAAAAAAAAAATAGAAACGCATCCCTATGGGCATGTTTAATTTTTTGAATACTTATTATATGAATAATATTTGCATTTTTGAAGCATGTCTCAACGTGTCTTCACGAAAATAAACAGTTAATATTTTACTGCATTGAAATTTTCTTGTACTTACTTATTTGATCGTATAAAATCCAATAAGACTGCTAAAGGTTAACTGGGTTAAGAAAGCATGAAGGCAAGAAAGTAACAAAAGGAGAGTAAGGAAAGTTTGGTATTGTATGATATATTTTTGACATTTTTATTTGTTACAAAGAAAAAATGGATGCTTATCAAAGCTACCAGCATATAGTATCAAAATGAAGACGGAAACTGTTTTTGTATTATCTATAAACATTATATTTATTTATTACAATCACTTAAGTTGACAATAACTCATGATGATATGTACAAAATTTATTGTGAAATAAATTTAAGTAAATTTTTGTCGTTTTCTATGAAAACAAGTAAACAAAAATAATAGAAAACATATATTTTAATGTTTGTCTTCCTTCAATGAGTCAATAGTTAAATATGCAATTTACCATTGTTTTATTAAATATATTTGTCATAGATTTCCATATATTATAGCAACCTTATTATGTTTCAGAACTACTCTGTTATCTAAAAAGTTTAACTACACGTAATAGTTTTATAAAAATTGACCCTTTTACGGTGTATCTCTGCTTTTTGTTTGATAATTAAAGTATATTAGTTAAAATTTCAGTTCCGAAAGTAAATTTTCGTTCCACGTTCAATGTGTTCCTTTTATAAGAAGTGAACTGAACTGTTTTAATAAGTCTCTTCCAGTTCGTACATTTGTATTAATAAGTATCCAACTTTTTCATTACAACTTACATTTAAATTATTCCGATAGTTTTTTCTACAGTAAGAGTCGAACCAGGAAGTGTTTAAATATTTCCTTTAATCCATACAAGATATATGTAGGTCCTTAAGTCTGGTTTTGATAAATTTAGCTGAGTTCAACTCATGATATATACCGTACAGTATACGCATAGTCAGATAAGGTTAAAGATCTTTCGTGGAATTTTATACTCATTGTAGAGAGATTAAAGAGTAATATTTATAATTACGAGTTTAAGCATTGTAAATTTATTGAAGTTACTGCAATTAGCTAGTATTTTTTTATACTCGTATACATTAGCCTATGCGGTGAAGTAATATTATAAATACCTAGTGAAGTGTCCCAAAATGAGCTGAAATTTTAAATTTGCCCCCTTTTTCTGCGACTTGGTATTGATATTTTTTATTATATCATTAGTGGTTGGGTCAAATTATGAAAAAATTCTGAATCAAAAAGCGCATAGAAATCATAAAAAAATATTTGAAAGTCAATGAAGAATCTGCTGAGGAAAAGTGGCGGTATTTTTAAAATGTCAGCTCATTTTGGGACACTAGACATATTTTGGGACACATTACATTAATAGCGATTGATTTTATTTTTTGGAAAATTTCATGTAAAAGCTGTGATAACTCATGCTGTTTTTATGTATCTCTAAAAATCTACTCTGATAAAGCTGGAAGAGATAACTTGCGTAGTTCGTGATATAGACAATTTCTTGTGGCCAGACCACGCGTTGATCTCTCTTGTTGCAACGATTTCGCCAATGGCGAAGAACGTTTATGTTCTATCCGGAAGTTATATTTTACAGGCTCCATACTTCACAACAAAGGATAGAAAATAGTAGTAATTTATTTATCATTATACCTAATATAATTCTTAACAGAAGTGATACAACTCGGAATGTTATAAGGCTTACTAAACCTAACGAACTTTCGTTACGAATAAGAATAAAATGTAAAGCTTATTTATTCATCA
This sequence comes from Rhyacophila evoluta, assembly GCA_022683975.1. NCBI lineage: Eukaryota > Metazoa > Arthropoda > Insecta > Trichoptera > Rhyacophilidae > Rhyacophila > Rhyacophila evoluta. Next base: position 15,576 of record JAGVSQ010004995.1, on the reverse strand, counting down.
TAAAACAGAATAATAAAATTAAAATTTGTGTAAATTTGATTATAGCTGCAAATAAGCGATTTTTGAGTGTACCCTTTACTATAAAATCATGATTATGCTATTTTCACTCGTTATAATTAATAAATACAATTTGGTAAAAACTTAAAATTCTTGATTAGCTTTGTAGTTTAGCAAATAATATATATTACTTATTATTTGCGTGCACAATCTAAAAATAAAACTAATTAACTCTCAAATAATTGACGAAAAAAAGGACAAATTTGATGCATTCTAATATCTTTCTTTATAATATATTATTGAATATAAAAACTAAGAATTATGAATGGTTAAGATTTGAATAGATTTCTGCTGATGAATTAAAATTGACCAGTGAAAGCTATTACAAATAGTGCACGAATTTGAACACATCAATCATTTAACAATTGACCGTAGTCCAAGAGAGATTTATTTTGTGTTTTTTGGCATAATACCGTTTCATACAACATATTGACTGAGAAAAGATGACAAAACGGTATAAGAGAGAAATGTTCCGAAATTCTAGTTTTATTGGAGAGAAAAATATAAAATTGAAAAAAATATGTTCTACTACCAATCGAATATAGTTAATTTGTGCTATTGAGTTTTATAATAGAAGAACAAAAAATAATATGAGGTATTATGTCGTTGTATTAGTAAAACGTATTTGCATGGCAATGTTTTGTTAATAATAAGTAAAAATAAAATGTATGAATCTGGATTAATTTTCTTCGAATTGGATTCTAATGAGAATGTTTTGATGTTATTTTATTAATCTTTAAATTGGCAGTTCATGTATATAACAGGTAGTAAAGAGTAATACGTATTTAATATTTTTTATTGGTAAAGTTTGTGATGGATTATTTATTTAATATCTTTCATTGCGTATTTTTCTATAGATTACAAAAATGGCATCGAGCACAAAAGACAAGTGAAGGAGTCATCTCCAGGCGTTGAACCTAGCAGAATTTCCTGGACCATTGTGCGTCATCGTAAAATAGTATTATTGCTTGTTGCAGGCTGCATCGATACGTTCGGATGGCCGACGAGGCTGGACAGTCGAAGCCGTCAACCTCCACTGCTGCGTTCTACCTCCGTGGCCACTCACAACTCGCGCTCACCTTTCGCCCGCTCTCTCACCGCATTCAGTCATACTCCGATACTCGATGAAAAAGGCGATCACGTCGCTGCACCGAGGAAAATAACACCACGGCAACAGATGGCGTTAACAACAGTTTGAAGTATACACTGATATTGTGCGGGGAAATTTCGTATGAAGCGGTCATAAACCTTTACGTGTGTTGTCTCGTCTCTTCTACCGTTCTAGTATTAGTGCAAAAGGTGTGCGGTGGGCAGCGGACGCGGCCGGTTTCTCGCAGAATCACCACAAGAAAGTAACTGTTCATTCCGACGATACAGTCATAACATTTTGGCGTAAACCGACGTTAATATTACGAAATAAATCGCGTACGGACAATCGATGTGTTTTGTGTTTTCGATAATGACATTTAACTCTGAATTGTAGCGTGTTCTACTTCTTGTGTGTGTTTTTTATAATTTCGCTCGATATGCAAAACCGTTCTGCCTTCAAAATACAGATACGTTTGATAAGAAAACCGTTACGTTGTGAGCCGACACTTTGGTGCTAGTCGGATATATCGTAAATATCGAAAAATCGATTTAAATTTCGAAAACGAATTCAAAATTCGAATCTTCCTTTCTACATTATAGTGTATATTGTGTGACGATCTAATAGTATTGAATAATGTGAACGTGATTGTTTTTCTGTTGTAATATTACCGAAAAAGAAATCTGTCGTGACAGAGACGAATTATCGTAAGTGCCATTTAAACTCGAAGATTTATCGTGTTTTTGTGATATAACTGAAAATTATTTGCAATCTTGGTTATTGCGATAAATCAACTGTTTGTGCAATTTGAAAAAAGTGATATCGAGTGAACATTTTTTTGTTGCATCTGTTTTTCTCACTATTGGATTGTCTTCATTTTTACCCCTTTGGATATCTTAAGGTAAGAAAATTAATTATTGTTAAAAACAAAAAAGACTACCATAATTCCTAATTGTTCAACTTGATTTTTCTTATTAAAATTTCAGCACGATTTAGTTAAAAAATAGTCATACATATTTATTAATTTTGTCCATAGTTATATCGTTTCTATTATTAGGAGTAAATATCAGGTATAAATTTGTCAAAAGTATCATAGCCGAAATAACTATCGACAAAACAAATTATTATACAGACTAATTATTAAAAAATAATAATTAAACTGTAATTAAATATTTCAACTGTTCATAGATGAAAGTCCACATTGATGTCTTATTTCGTAAATTAGGCATTTATTAACATCAAATCTTGATAATAGAACCTGTAATGATTTATTTAGCGATCTTAATATTGTCATATTACGACAGTGAATATGCTATATACGAGTCGTTTATGTTTAGTTTTTTTTATATAACTATTTGTAAACTGATTTCTATATTATGTAAATAATTATTAGTTTCATAGTTCTAGAATACTATGTCAAATATTAATGCGACAAAAATGAAATATAAGATAGTATTAACCTAATTTACTGTAGTTTCATAATGGAGATATGAACGACGGGCAGAAAACCTGATTTGTATGAATACTTGCTCAATTTCCATATTTTGCAAATATTTTGAATGAGAAATACTGCAATTTAATATAGCTCTGCGACTGAGGATATGAAATATTATCTTTTGTTTATAGTTAGGTAGGTAGTATACCGACCTAAAATCCATAGATAAGTAGCCATCCAGTATTGGGAAACGGTATTTTATCTATGTCGATCAAATTACGATGTATCTATAAAATCAATTGAACTTTGCTTCTAAATTTGAATTCGATCGATTCAAATATGTACTTATTGGATTTAAATTTCGTTAGAGATTGCCGAATTTGATACCATGGTCGTTATATTATGGTAAATGTCAATTGATAAAAACCGCAAATAACGTATGAGAGAAAAACCCATTAGTGTCAACACAAAAAATGTAGTTATGGTCAGTCAAGAAAACATTAGGTGGATATTAGTTGACCCAAAAATTGAACCAAGTTGGTAGTTGGTTAGATTAAAATTTGAATTAAATTGAACTGAAAATTAGAAATGATGATCTAAATATACAAATAAACTAGTATGAATGACTGCCATATGACAGCAATTCATTTATCTTAGAACATAGCTATAATTATTTTAATTATTTTTTTGTGTAAAATAATACTTATTATTATAAAAAAAATATTGTACATTATATTTATACTGGAAACATGGTAGTTTTTCTTTTAAGATAAATTTCTTTCTACAAGTATAAAACTTTCAACAATAACGTTTGTCAATAGCTTAAACTATTGTGAAATTATAACCAAGATATAATGTAATGAGGCTATAAGTTCTTGACGTCTCCCGTAGTTGTGTATATTACAACACCATCATCAAGATACGATGATATCATAAGCAAAAAAGTTATTGTTAAAAACAGCCTATTTAACTGTAGGTTTTGTAATTGAATTGGTTGAGGTTTTGTTTAACGATAAATTGTTACAAATATAATAGTAAATCTGTAAGAAATATCAATGCTTTTTTTCTTATTATTGGAAAATCTTTCGGTATTCTTAATATGATGCTCTTCTATAATACTTGAAAGTCTTTTGAAATATCATAAATTCATATTCAAAATCTAGACATTTTGGCACATTGATTAGCTTACGGTAATTTTATAATACACAAAGCATACAACAAAATAAATAGTTGATATTTATTTAATAATTATTGACCTCCAACTAATATTTTTATATCAATTAAATACTTATGTTTAAGCGTAAAGTAATTTGATATTATTTTATTCTTTAATCCATCTAATATAATATATTAATACATTATAGAATAAAATACTTTCCTTACACACGTAAGAAGACATAAATAAGTTTATTATTTTTGTTGATAACATTATTGTCTTTGATTTGCTGATAGAACTTCATTTGTATAAAATCTGTTCTATTATAATAAGATGTGTAAAACGTAATAACGAAATACAGCACATTCATATTTTAGCGGCAATTAGGAAATAATAACAACAAAATATTTTTTTTTATATCACATGATAAAGTTTTCGTAATACTATGACACCATGTATGAAATAGAAGAAGATAGAAACACGAATAGTTATGTCATAACTACATTTGATCATGCTTTCTATATTTATAATATTACGTACTTCATCATTATGATGCAAAAATTTATTCGTTTTCATAACACTGTTGCATGTATTCTAAATAATTGTTCATATTATAAGACAATTCTGTCATCTTTGTGGTCTAGTATATGTTTTATAAAGTCGTTCAAATCGGTTGAAATTTTGAACATTTCGTTTACGTGACGTGTATACAAATGTCTATGATCTTTCTGTCTATCTAGCTTGTTCCGAAATAAACACCAGTGGACTTACAAACTGGTTTTACATCGCGCGCGAAATTGCTGCATTTTAATGTTGGTGCGAGTGAGTGATATTGTTGAAACGGGAGAATGAACTAATAGTGTCCTAAATTTAATATTCTATTTTTGAAAAACTGTCACTGATTTGAAAAAAGGTATTCTATACAGATTATGTGGAATTAATTTATATTTTCTCCCGAAAACACTGTCATTTATCCTACACCAAAAAATCACTTAATATCACAAATATTTTTTTCAATTGGAATTCGTTTATCTAACTTAAAAACGTAAAGGTCTTTGATAATGTCAAATTATAGAATTAATATATTTTGACTGGTTTCGATTAAACATGGAAAATACAAAAAAAACATAACAAATCAAGTGCATGTAATTTAAAAAATCTATAAATTAATGATTAGGTATTGAGTACGTACATAATATGATAAACATATATGTGTATATGATACTTTTATGTTTTAGATTTTTATGTGAGCAAAAAATGCTTGTTGTTTTGATGATAGCAAAAATAATTACGAATAGCGTTGATTATTATTGTCAATAACAAAGCTTATTATTTTATTTTAATATTCATTTAATGTTGCCAGATGACTGAATTATTAATTATTTATTATTATAAGAAATGTCGTGCGATATTATCTATGGTGTTTTCTAAAATCTGTGAACCATAAACTACCGTTGCCGCTGAAATATCGCATCTATAATCTTTTTCTGAACTATTTTACTTTCTCGCTGTATTATTACGCGGTCTTGTTGAACGATTCTGTAAAATAAGTATAATAAATGAACAAAAAAAAAATACTCGAAATTCGCGATGAATTTTCCGCTTACTTAAGCAAGCGTTCATAATGATATGATTTAAAAAGCAGGATATGTCAATTATACTTTAAAGTACGTACCAATTTTACTATCTAACCAAGCAGCCGTTATTATTATATTTAAAAAAAAATTCGGGGCCTAATTTTTGAAAGTTTCATTAAAATGATATTAATTTCTAAATATTTTTATTACTATTAATTGATACAATTTTTTAAATTGCTAGAAGTTGGGATGTATTTAAAAAGGTTTGAAACGAAGATGTATGTAATCAATTAAAAATTAAGCTTACCGGTTATAAAAAATTCTGATAAACTAGAAACAAGTAACCATTGAATACAAGTTTCTGCAATATATTTTATTTCCTAAATTTTTGTACTTCGGGAGATACTTAATAAAGCTTAGAAATATATTACAATTCGGAAAAAAAATAAATATGTTTATTGCAACCTACTTGGCGATTCTGACTCGTAGATTCATTAAAATTTGAATATTTAGTGATAAGGTGATAAGAGATTAACTCTTAAAAATTTCTCACAGAAACCGGTCAAACATCCATATCAAATAAACTGGAATAATCCGTCTTGGACAAATTATGTATTTTTCATTCTTTCTATATTTAAAAACATGATTGAGTATAATCATTCTAAATTTGAAATAAAAATGTATTTAAAATATTCATACATAATATTTTTAAATATCGAACGTATCTAAATATCATAGATAATTTATGTATTCGATTTCACATTGTCCATTTAAATTAGATAGCACAAATGGAATGTATAGAAATACGAGACAGTGTGATATTTTACTCCTTGAGCGAAGATATAAAGCGATATAAGTAATATTATTTTCCGTAGCCCACATAAACGCCCGTTCACAGCAAGTACTAAGAAGACTTACTATTGGGATAACTGTATTGTCGTTTGAACTACAAATTACTTACCGACACGTTCTGTGTGGAAGTCATACTTTTGATATTATAGTTCGCTCGATATTGACGGACCGTGTAAATGTTTCATAATACTTTAACCATTCGCTGTTACGATTACGATTTTTAGATTTATTCCGATAAATGGATTAACAGTAAATTTACTATTCTATCAAATGTATATTTGCGCTATAAAAATGATATTACATACAATTTTTTTTTTATACGTTATGTTTAATTTATACATATAATATTATTTTACTTTGTTTTTAACTGCTTAGTATACATATATGTAGAATTATAATAATATTTCATAAATATTAAAAAAAACTCGAATTAATATTTAATATTTACATTTAACGATCCATGAATTTATATGTTGAGATTCATGTATGATACGTTGCGTTAAAGTATATGATTAGTTTTTATGTTTGTAATAAGTGCAGAATTTCGATTTATAATGGGTTGATTGATTGGTTGCCAATTAATACGCATGGAAAATAATCCGTGAAAATAGATCCTTACAATATGAAGATCCATGTCTTTTATATGCATGATATTAATGAATTTCAAAATAATCATTGTTTTTCAAACAATTTTCAATAATATAATAAATCAGAATAAAATGATTCGCGACTTAACAAAAATGAGCTTTAAGTGCAGTTACGTCCCTACTTTCATATTCATTATTGAGCATTAATGGCGGAATATTATAGGAAATTTTCATTCTATAATAATTTAATTAGATTTTTTGGAAATGCCATATAAATCAGTGATACAGTAATTTTGAAGTTATGGTGTGTGCAAATTAAATGGATTCATGTTACTAGCTACAAAAATAAAGAGTAAATAAAAATCTTAGAAAGTACAATTATTGGCGATTTTTGCATTATTATGATAACCGTGGGTGTTAAACACTCGTGAGTGTGAAGTCGTGCACAAGTAGTAGGACATAAGAACATTAGCCATAATTTTATTTAAAAATTGTGACTGTCGATTTCAAATTTTAATTTAGAATTCGAACGTTTGAAGATATTGTTTTTTTTTTAAACATAAAAAAGCCATCGAATAGAAACGGTTAGTCATTAACGGTCGGCATCATTACAAATGTGTATAAAAACTTGTTATCATAGGATTATTTTTGAATCTGCGACAAAAACCAGTATTTTGGAAAACACATTTGAATAAACATCTCGATATGTTTTCAGGAAACTAGTTTCTTTGTTCCTATTTTAGTCATCGATAAAATTATTAATTTCTATAGACGTTTCATTCAAAATTTTAAATGTATATTGCATACATCACATCCTGTATCTAAACTATCATAGCATTATAAACATAATATACATTGTTTTATTTTACTATCCGAATGACTTGTTGATTTATTACAAATATTGCATCAAGACTAAAACATTATGGGGCTTACCATTTTTATTTCCAATAACTTTTATTTAAATTATTATAATGTATGACATATAGCTATAATTATATTTTTAAGAGTCACGAAAACAATATTTAAGCAACGTTTATTCTGCTTGACGGCAGTTAAATACATGCATACGATTATAATTATGTTTATTTTTTATTTAAATCAATAATAGTTTTGGTTGTGACACCATTATCAAAAATATATATTAAAAAATATTGTCGCTGTAAAATGTGTGATTTGTTTATAGAGGAAAAAAAAATATTTTTGTCAAGCGAAAATTTGAAAAATAATATATATATAAAAGAAAAAACGATACCGTAATCAATATTATCTTAAAATAAATATTTTTTTTTGACAAATTTTATTGAGAGTTTATTTTGAAAAAATCTATTTACCGCACTCGCTTGAATAATTCATTAACGATTCTAGTTAGATTCAAAATATGAAACATATTTTTATTTTTTTTTATTTTAAGACCGGGTAAAATTTTGAAAACAGTGCAGAATTATTAATTCAACAGCTATCCCACTTAACTTACGGTAATTTATTTTTCCATGCAATCTGCGCACAATTCAAACGCGCACCAGACAATCGCGCACAAGCCACTCCGCGTCTATGTAAATACGCACAGAGAAATATTATGAATTTTAAAACTGACTTTACGTAATTATAGTATGGATAGATTTATGTTTATATTTTTAAATAATACGTTACGTTGTAAGAGTTAGCTTAATCGGTATGAAGTCATAAGACATTTTTTTTATTTAATTTTGATGGGTTATGTTAGATTTTTGAAACGTATTCAGTAATGGGTATTCATTCAGATAATATCAATAATTATACAAGTTATTATTTTGGTTGAATATAAATTTAGCACGTCATACAAAATTTTATATTATCATAATAGAATAATTGCGTAATCAATTTTAAACGAAATATTAAATTGTATAGTTAAATAAATAATATGTGACTACTTTTGTTAGTGAAAATTCATAATATTGTAATGCGTTTTATGAAAGTGAAAGGCTAGTTATCAAAATGGGTCAACGAAGCCGTTAAAAGAAAAAACAAAAAAAAAAATACGTCGCCGCCTTTGCTCCAACAATATAAAGTTAATACTGTTGTCAAAAATAGATAGAATGACACGACCTATCGTTCTTTAATTTATAAAAATATTAAATCACACACGTGTGTAAGAAATATATGTATTTAAAAAAAAAAAATCTATAATACTACTAATGTTTAATCAACATTATTCTTCTTCCTAAATACCCGTGTATATATGTGGCGACCATATGCTACTTGCCATATCATCCGCAAGTCGCTTTGCATCCTTACGTTTCTTGATTTCACTGAAGACATAATATGTCCAAAGTTTTCTAGGATATCGAAATCCTGCTCGTCAGGAGGAAAGGTAAATAAATAGGTCCATGTTGGTCCATAAAGTTTACAAACAAGTGACCATACTAGATAGACCTATGTTAAATTACAAGTTATGCGTCGTCGCTAGTTGTCGCTGGAACATATGCTGCGGATGCCTTCAGATAGCTTAAATCCTGAGTACCTCTTATATTCAACCTTACTAGTATGAACTATTCACTGTTTACTGCGGTTGTCACAAGTTCGTGATTGACCCAATACGCGTGAAGCACGGCGTCGAGTTTTTTGTGCCGCAGCCAAGTGGTTAATCAATTCTTATCCAAATACCAAATCCATATACCAAAAAATGGACAGATGTTACTCCAAACCTGTGCTTTAAGTTATAACATATTTTAATGTATTATAACTGTGGCCCAAGTGTTTATATCAGATATTAATTGTTTTGACTTGTATCAGAAATTTTTTATTGTTTTAATATTATGATACTTGAAAAAAATGTGCAAGCTGCCTCAAACTCGTCGATATATATTTTAATATAACCGGGCATTTGTAATGTATTTGCTTGATGAGGAGCGATAACGTAATGTGAATAATTTTTAAATATATCTGAAATAGGCACTTCTAGCATTAGACCCCAGACAAATAAGTTATTAATTTCTTTCGTACTTAGATGGTTACAATAATAGGAAGTTGAAAATAATATCGGTCATGTAATGCCGTGTTGCTGAAGTTAGAAGGTTGCATAAGTTTCGAGTGGCCTTTTGAAACATGATTTCTTGTGCCATTTCTCATTACCCAAGCTATAGGTATCACAATAATTTTTGTTTCATTCGACGGTCTCTATCTTTCTCTCGTGAAATTATTGCATTTATTTGATGAATATAATGATATTGCGGACGTTTGTAATATCTAAGAATTCTAATGTATCTACCTACATATAATATTACATAATCGGAATTGTTGTCATGAAACTATTATTAGCGAATAGTAAACATAATAAACTTTATTTGAGAAAGAAATAAATATAAATATTAATCTTCATACTTACAAATTTTGTGATTTTAGAGAGTAAAACGTTAAACAAAAAAAAACGAAACGACACATTTCTAATAAACACGTGTAGATATTTATTGTATGTAGCACCTTTATAAAATAATGATGAGCCCGTGACGTCAGGATGTAGTTATAGGAGTGTATTTTTAGGTGGCTTTTAAGATATAAATTTCGTAAAAAGTAATTTTCTGATAAAACATAATGTTCACTAATTATTTCAAGATTTCACCAAACTTACAAAGTAAAAGTTTAAGGACAATTAATAAAGATTTTTCTAAATGCTAACTACTTATTGTTTTTATTGATATTACAAATTGAAATTAAGAGTTTGTCCAAGCGAAAATCGTAAAAGTATGTACAAACTTGAGACTGGATATCATCCAATAGATTAGGCGACGGTTAAAAACTAAAAGTAGTGAAAATTATTATACAACCTACCAAGTTTTCGTTTAATACAGAATACGTTGAAAAAACCTAAAAGTGTGTATTGTATAAATATATGAGTTATGGTTTGAAAACTATGCAGAACTCTGTAATATATTTTTTAAATAGTGTAATATAAATCTTCACTTAATGTTTTCACTATTGAAATTGATAAAACGAATATAAAATTAAATACAATGTTGGTGAAGTAGTTTTGTGTGTGTGTATTCTTTGTAAAACTGTGAATGTTATCTTGTAATTGAAAAACCTTGGATACTGTTTAAGTAGATTATTCCAGGGTTAGAATTGTTTCGTGTTTAAGGAAGTAAAATAAATTGTTTACGAACATATAATCACAGATGAAAATGGTATAATTGCAATTGTTTTCTCAAAAATATTTTAATTGCATAGAATTAAGTTTCGTTTAACGTGGGTTCAAGGATTTTCGTTTGGACCAGTTCTCATAGTTAAAACATTCCAATGCGATTGTGTTAATATATTTGTGAAAAAATATTACAGGTGTTAGAGACAAAGTTATTACCAATTAAAAATAAACTGTAGTCCTACGCAACGTGAAATACACTAATTGTCACATCTATTTATGTCTGAAGTATTTAAAAAATAGTAAATAAATTAAAATTTCAGACGAACCATATTATTATAAGATAATTGTCTAGTTTTGAAACCACTCAAAACAGGTAAATCATGATACAGCGGTGTGCTGTGATGTGTTTGTGGATAAATATATTTTTTATAGACGTAGCATTTGATACATGTATTTTTATAATTGCTTATTTGTGCATTAAAATAAAGTAAAGCATTGATTTAGGAAATTATGTATGAATTTATAATCATTTATATATAATATTTTCTTGAATCCAATTTTGAATTGCCAAGTTTTTTTTTGTAGCAACAAAAACAAAAAACAACGTGTTTAGCTACGTAGAAGACTTTATTAAATATTATGCTCATTCATAACACATAATATAATACAAAACTTGGTTGATACTTAGTCATTTTAAATGTTCTGAAAACTATTAATGCATGAATAAATCGTAACATATAAATATCGCATTTAAACACGTAAAAGAGTTATTGAGTTATTAGTATTTGGATTATCCAAAGCGATCTATATACGATATCAATGACTTTTAGTATTTTTTTATGAAGCATCCTCAGCTTATATTATCAATCAATAAATATGTATATGTCAGATAAAACGTGTAAATTACTGAGTGCGAATTATGGTTAAGAGAATGATTTTTGCGCACAGTTGAACAATTCAAACAAAGTTTTCATTATTAAAATTTTGCTTTATGGTTTTGTTCAATGTAGTATATACAGAAAAGCATAGTGATGGTCATACATATGAACTATGATAAAAATCCTCGAGACCAAATGAAGTGAGCTAACTGATATTTTGAGAAATAATGAGTTAAGTGCGTTATGATATTCGGTATGTTTTAAATTATCATAAACGTGATAAAGTGAGCTAAGAAAATTCCTACTAATATTTAATAGTTATTACGTATAATAAAATTGTGCAGAGGGGTACTTAGTATACTGCCCTCACAGGTAAAAATACGGCTAATGACAAAAAATCAATTTTAAGAAAACGGAGTTTACCATATTTTTTATTGCTGCTTAATGCTTTTCATAGGCAAAAAAACAGTAAGACATCGTTTGTAAGCAAAACGACAGCAAATGCGTATAACGTACCGTGTTTTTACTTATAAATTATGTTTTACTTTATCTTGTTTCGAAAATCATTTTTTCAAAATTAAAGAACGCATTGTGATAAATGATTACCTTTTTATTTTCTTATTAAATATTTTATCTAGTATACTTATTTAAAATTATAATATTTGCTATTGGGTGCGTTTTTGCTTATGGAGACAGTATAGTTGTGAGTGATTTGAGTGAAAACTTGTAATAAATAAATTTCAAAATTCTGTCACTTGGCTCACTTCAAATAGATTCATATATTCATATCGATAGCATAGATTGTAGTGGTAATCGTACACAAGTTGTTATGTATTATCTGTATTACTTATTTTAAAACTGCAATGAATGTTCGCATGCAGCAAAATATTTGAAAGTTTCTACATAGTTGCTTGTATATATAATTCAGCGTAAAATCGTCTTATTTGCAATTAATATTACAACAGGTTGAGGGAGGCCTTGAAATTTGAATCACGTCGGATCTGATTTCCATACACATCGGGTTTCAGCATGAAATATTTTATAACGAAAAAACGAAACAAGAAAATCATGATATTATATTATAGTTACTGGCCACATTATTCAAAATTTTTATTCATTATAATTATGTAAAGTTTTAGAATTTATTAAATAATTAAACATTACATCGCATATTTTATTATTATAAAACACCGCGATGTATAAAACAGCATAGTTTACTTATAATCTATGACTATTTTCCTAATAGTTAATAGTTTATGGACACAATACATCATTTGAAAATAGAACATATGTAAATAATTTATCGCTACTATTGAATTTGCTTGATTTTAAACTTTTTAATTCGTACGTTTTTTCACTATCAAATACAAATTATTGTAAAATACCTTAAGTAGTTTTCGATATAAAGTATTGTAAAGCGTCTTATTTTTACAATAGTGCAGAAGTATTGATTTAATGGCTGGCTCAGCCATAATAATGTCGATATATTTTTTGGATCATGCCTACACAGAATAAGAAGTATACATTTTTTCACGAAAACCAAAATATTGTTGAAATTTCTTGAGTCTTGTTACAAGGATTGGTTATTAGCATAGTATTAAAATTTTCATTCAGTCCTGTATCTTTACATTTTAAAAAATATCATGCAACCGATTTGATATGACTTGATTTTAAATGTGCAATTAAATAAAAGTTAAATTACTATGACATATAGTAAATATAATACGTAAATATGTCTTGAACTGCATTATTAAATTGAATAGTACGTGGTGGTCAAATGCTCCACGACATGGCGAGAAAATATGGCACTCAAGTCAAAAATAGCAAGTCAAATTTGATACAAAATTTTTATAAATGTAGCATGTGATCACCATAAACATAGGGAGAGGATATGGATCAAATTTAATACACAATGTTATGATTGTTTTTGTGGACGTGTAATACATTTGATTAATTAAATGCATACAATCATAATGTTGTTTTCAAACAAGGAAATGAATTAAAACTGTAATAGACAGTCCTCTTTTTTAGTGGAGCCGTTAATTCTTTGAAAAAATAGTGCAAATTGACAAAAAAAAATGCTTACATATTCAAGGTAAATAAATGATCATACATGCACAATACGATAATAATCTTTAACAAATTTCGTATGATTCATTGTTGATTTGGTTTTCAGAAACAATTGTATTTAAATTGCATTCGACTGTGTTCCAGCGAGATATTAGAAAACTAATATACTAGAAGTCAGCTCTGCTAATATAGTCATTAATTTTGTGTTCAAACTGGCTTTCGATATTAATGCTTTGAATTTGTATGAGGAAATAATTTGTTTACAAAGTTAAAGTACCTATGCGATAGTATAATATTGTTGTATTGTTTTCATCGGCTTATTGACGTACTATTACAACTACGTAACTTTCTATTTTAATTCTCCAAAAGGGAATTGAAATTTGGGAGACGTTACGACATAAAAGTGGAAACTTTTTTTCTAATTTGAGCTTAAAAATATTCCATCCATCAAGAACATTTTTATTCGGCGTGATTTATAACTCTTACAAATTATAGAGATAATAATGTAATATATATATGATCTTATACAAATTATTTAACAGTAGAGTAATACTCTAGACCAGGATTTCCTAAACTTTTTCTGCAATGCGACACTCTGCAAGCCCGGAAATTTTAACGAAACGTCTATTTTTAGGTTGAGTGATTAATTCCTAATTGTAAAAATTAAAAAAAAATGTTTTGAATTTTTATCGGATTATGAACAATATTTATTAGCACGGCTAACCGTTCTGTCAATCTTGGCAACTGTCGTTAAGCTGACAAGACTTGTCAGCCGGTCTCTTTCGTGCACACGGTGTGAGAAAAGATGGTCGTTATCTAGATACTTAACGTCATAAACATCGGTGGAGAACAATCTCGCCTTTCAATATGAAGTAGAAGGTCTTTAAATGTGTTGCGGTGTTATAAAACCTTTCCAAATTGTCGCTGAACACTTATTCAGGTTCAGTGGAAAAATAGTGTGCTGTCATTATATATTTCGAATATATTTATTTTTTTGAGTTCTCAATAGACTTAGTTAAAAATCACTGAAATAAATTATTTATTCCTAGATACAGTAGCATGCATAACGGCTACGTATGTTATTATTTCACGACTGGTTCGTTCAAAACCATGCGTGTATTAAACAGAAAACATTGTTTAAACAATTAAACAGTCGAGAGTTCATATAATAATTTTAGTAATTTTCAGAAAATTAAATGCTAAATGAATGGAGTCGCGTGTGGCAGAATACGTTGCCTGAAAGCTGAGTTCTTGTTTTTGCGGAAAATAATCATTTTAAAGACAGGTTTTGGAGCGTGGAGTCGGCGGACCGGCGATTGAATTGCGAAATAAAATGCATCATCATGATGTGCACGCGATGTATGCGTTTAATTCTTTCCATGCAACTCTGCACGACCTCACTGGATGCTTTTAAGTATGTTGAATTTTAGCTGAAGTGGAAATTATCGAATTTAGTTTCATCGAAAATTACCCCAACGCTATTGTATCGACTGTGGAACGAAAAAGGATGTAGCCCGCATCTTACAAATTTTGCAGAAGGCACACATAAAGAATTTTAATAAAAATATTACATAGGCACAGTCTTGAAGTGCACAAGGACTACGACTGGTGTTTTGTTTATTCAGTACGATATTAATTTTATAAGTTATTTTATATATATACATATACCATGTTCGCTCTCAACACGGAGCATATGAATCTACATAGTGTGAAGATATCCACTCCGAAAGAGGAGTATATGGATGTCCGCAATGTGAAGA